>JAGKTI010002491.1:10071-44839 GCA_018397915.1 Birgus latro
CATGCTTTCAGTTATAGGTTTGATTCGCCCCTGTGTGAAGTACAACTCTTATGTGTGGGGAGGCTCCCCACATGCAGCTCTTCTCAATAGGGTGGAGTAAAGGCTTTTTGTCTCATTAATTCTCCTCCTCTTATTGATTCCCTTCAACCTCTGTCTCTTCACCGCACAGTTGCACCTTTATATCTTTTCTATCGCTGCTTCAACAGTCACTGTTTCTCTGAGCTGTCTGCTTGCATCCCTCCACCTCTACGACTGGCACTTAGAACCTGTCTAGCAACAAACTCTCATCCCTTTTCTGTCCAACGCTCTAATGCAAGATTTAACCGTTATTCCCAGTCCTTCACTGTTGCATCTTTATCTCTTTTATATCGCTACTTCAACAGTCATTGTTCCTCTGAGCTGTCTGCTTGCATCCCTCCACCTCTACGACAGGCACTTAGCACCCGTCTAACAACAAACTCTCATCCCTTTTCTGTCCAACTCACTAATGGAAGAGTTAACCGTTACTCCCAGTCTTTCATTTATGCTCCTGGTCAACTCTGGAACTGTCTTCCTCTGTCTGTATTCCCTGCTTCCTATGATCTCCAGTCTTTCAAACGCAGTGTGGCCAGGCATCTCGAAATGAACGGATCTTGATTTTGGCTCTCTTTTATATTGTTTTTGTTTTTTCTTTGAAGGAACAGTATGCCGGCCCATGACCTTTGGTTCCTTCTTCCTTGCAAAAAAAAAAAAAAAGTACAAGCAGGCTGATATAGAGACCTTACCCAGGGTGTCTTAGTGGTTGGCCCGGGAGACGAACAAGTGACCTTTCCTTTCCGTGTCGAATGTCCTTCAAGTTACTCCACTAACAGTACGTAAAAGAATGCGCATTTCTGTTAAACTGGTGAACTTCAGCCTCGCCTCCAACTTGAATCCTGAGCTGTGATTGGATGAACATTCAGGGGCCACAGACGCTTAGGGCTATAACAGTTATTATTCTGCTTGGATGTTTTTATCATCAATAAACACTTGGGTAGCTAAAACAGATTATTTCGGCAAACAGTAGGTTAGGCAGTGACCTCATGCTTTGTCTGGTTTCGTTAGTTTTGGTTGCGCTGTTAAGGATAAAGTTTGACTAGGTTGTGTCAGGTTCAGGTTAAATTAGAAACAAGTACCTTACAATAATCCTGGGAATAGTAAGGTAAACATACAATCATTTTGGGACGAGAGAGCTTATAAGTCACTACTGAAAGTGCTTACATTTTGAAGAAGGCGGCGGCTCAAATTTTATGCCTACCCACTACACGATGGTCATTTAATCCTCTCCAATGATAACGACTCATAGTTTTTTTTTTTCATCTCCATACAATTTAATGCCATTTAGGAGAGAATTTTTCAGTTATGAAGGTTAGGCACAACCTTCAGTAACCCATTTATCCCCGTGAATCCGAAGTAAATCGTCAGAGAAGGAAATGAATTAGACGTTTTCTGGCTGAAGGGGTTATTGCAGATAGGTTATATTTGTTCTCTGGAAATACGGCACTCGTCATCCATCAGGTGTAATCAGTCTGGGCTCTACAAGAAGCATCCATTCCATCAGATTTATATCCCATTATTCTCGCACCAGCATTGAAGCTTTTCACTGGAGAGAAATTAATCACATAGCAAACAGTAAATTATCTAGGTCTGTGTCCGATTGCAGTTGTTTTTTTTTCTGTATTTATTGGTGATATATTAGTACAGTTCATGATTATTACGCTGATTCCTTCTATATGATGACGCCTTTTAAAATTTAATTTTGCTGCCTCTAACTTACATTGTTAATCGATTAGAAGAATAATTTATAACGTGGAAATATTTGCTGGTAAAGCGTGTCAAAATAAATATCCGAAGAAGAGGTGTTACGAAACCTCGAAAGTCAGTTAGAAATATTCAAACCTACAACTTTTTGTTTTTATGTTTATATAGCAAACTGGATTTAATGGCACAGCATGATGAAATAAATAGGTGATGAAGAGGTGTTACGAAATCTCCCACGCCAACTAGAAATAGAGCCCTAAATACCAAGACTTCCTCTCTTCTCAGACTGACGCGGTATGACAAAATAAAAGGCTGAGAAGAAAATATTACGGAATCTCCCAGGCATGGCGCAGTGTGGCAAAACAAATCACCGAGGAAGAGGTGTTACCAAATTTTCAAAGCCAACTAGAAATAGAGCCCTAGATCCTGAAATTAATCTCCTCTCAGTCTGTAAGTAATTATGCCCCGTGACAAAAATAATCGTTAAGTGGCCAAAGCTCATTAGAAATTAGAGCCTTCAATCTCCATTTCAATCAGCCTTTCTTACTCTGGAGCTGCTGGCACGGCACGACAAAGTGAATCACTAAGGAGGTGGTGTTCCGAAGGTAACTAGAACTGTGGCCCTCATTCCTACGACTTCTTTCTTCTCAGACTGGAGCTAATGACGCGACGAGGCAGAATAAATCACTAAGGAAGAGACGTTACGAAACCTCCGAAACGAGCTAGAAACAAAGCCCCAGAACTTAATTCTTTTTTCTCAGACTCGCAAATGAAGCGACGTGTCAGAGTAACCCGATGAAAAGGAAGCATTATGGATCTCCAAATCCAAGTAGAAATAATATATGGCCCATAATCATGAGTATCCTTTCTCCTTAGACTAGAACTACTGACACGGCACTTCAAAATGAGTCGGTGAGGAGGAGGTGTTACGAAGCCAATTACAAATCTGTCCCTGATTCCTAAAACTTCTTTCATCTCAGACTGGAGCTACTGGCGCGGCGTGGCCCACACTTTGGACGTGGAGCTGCGTGCCGCCCAGCACCTGGTGTCCGCCCTTGCTGTCCTGCCGCCCATGCCCTCAGACCACAACATTACACACGTCTACTCCGTATCAGCCACACGTTTCGTTAAGGGTTAGTGTTGCGTCCTTTCGTTTCATCTCAGTTTATCAGTTCACTTCAGTTAGCAGCACATCACCTTACTTGGCTTCAGTCATCCCACATCACCTTATTTAGCCTCAGTCATCCCACCTGAATTTCATTTCACCTCACTCAACCTCCCATCACCTAACTTCACCAAACTAAACTCTTCACCATATCGTTTCACCGCACTGAAGTCTTAATTTCACTTCAGTCACTCTCTCAGTTTACTCATTTCACTTTACCCAGCCCTCCACCACCTCACTTCACCTCAACCCACCCCAGTCTCCCACAGCATAAGAAGTTCTTGTTATAAATCATTTTTTAAACTTTCTCTTTGCTGTTAAATCAACAGGAAGCAAACTGGATAAAGTTCCACTGTTAGATGAAAAGCTGCCTGTGATGTTCCCCTAATTTACATTACCAGCTGCATGGAGAAAATTATAATAATTTGGAATACGTTTTTGATATAAAGGGGGACTGCTTGCAAATTATAAGCACGGATGAGTTTCTTGTCAGACTTTTTTTTTTGTACATGTCCAATTATTTCATGTAGGTAGCTCTTACATGTCTTTTCATAGGCCACTGCATATACAGCAATCCCATTCTTTTTGTCAACCGCAGTATTTCCGTATGATGGGAAATGTAGCGCATTACAAGCACTAATTGGACATACCTTCTGCCCTTCAAGTAATATAAGCCTCCTTCAGGCAGATAGAAATTGTCTGCTTTTGGCTAGAAAAAAAATAATAATAATGCTAATTAGCTAAAAAACATGTTTAAAATGTAGTTATCTAGTACTAGCAACATGATGAAGTGTATTCATTCAGCATGAAAGTTCAGCAATATCATTTTTATAGTATATAAAAGGTGGTCTGAATATATTTTCCCACTGTCTTATGTGTTGTGGTGATGGCTCAGTCTGCTGGTGTGAGGTGAACCGACGTTTTGGCTGCTTTGTGAAATTATTAATCAACCATGCATTAGTGAATGTAAGAAAAACATACATTATACAGCATGAAAAGCATCTTGGGAAGAAGAAAATGCTGCTTCATAGACACTGGTAATGCTCACTGATCCATCACCAAAACAAACAAAACTTCTCTAGTGCACAATGTGTGGAAGCAACGTTTTCCCAGTGATCATGTTCTTCTCTTTAGCCTACCTGTTGGTGGTGCCTGTGTCTTCAGCGGTGGTGGGACGGCTACTGACAGTGGCCGAGACTCTTGGCATCACACAGCAGGCAGCATTCCTCATCCTCGACCCTCTCTATGCACCCACACCAGTGCCACTCTTCTCACAAACCCACGGCACTATTGAGGAACCAAGTCATGCTCATTCATCTGTCAAGCATTATCCACCAGAGGATGGTGAGGATACACGGCGATACATGGGACTACAACAACTAAATGCCATGCCACGGGAAGCAGCGAGAGCAGTCATGGTTCTTGCTGCCTTCTCTAGAGGGCCACGGGATTCCACTACCAGAGGGCAGCATAATGACACACATCAGCACATGCACACCTTTCACCAGGAACCTCAGAGCAGTGGACATGATGACAAGCAAAGAGCTGGGGAGGATGAGGGAGACAGGAATGGAAAGCGGAGAATCATCTTACCTCCTACACCATCACCTGCCTCTCTCAACCACTCAACAGACTCACAGGTAAGGCAAGCATAATTCCATAACTATTTCCTACACTAAGCCACCTGCACCAATATCTCAATTTTCCTCTTTTGCGAAGTAACAAGTATGCACTGACCTTTCTTTTATTCTCCACTCATAAGACGGCCGGCTTATAATATACTATAATTCATAGATGGTCCTATTAAGAAATATATGAGATTGAAAGTCTTGAGAAGGCCTCAGTTTTTTATTATATATTAGTGAAGAATATCATAGTAATAAAACATGTTTGACCTTTCCATGTTGTATGTCTACACTCTGGGTAGTAGGCTGATCAAATATAACAGCTATAACTGTATTCCAGAGTTTGCCTACACTTACACCTTTGCGCACTCATTTTTCATAATACTGGACGCCTGTAAAGCCCCCTCTGCTACAATTTCGTTTTCCTCTCCCACCAACTAGTGACAGATATTCGCAACTTTTCCTTTGACATTGCATGCTTACCTAATGCCTATACTCTTTCCACTTTAACCTGGCATAATTGAAATTGCTCTCCCTCTCTATTTTGAATCCTAAACTGTAACTAGTTTTTAATACTTCAGTACGATTGCAGTCACAAAATACGTGATACAGAGAGGATCCATAACCATGTATTGTTTTCGTCTGCCACTGAGCTGCAAGAAATTAGCTGCAAAAAGATGAAAATCTCCACCAAGGTAAAGTGGATGGTCTATATCTAAGACTGCTACTCAATGTGTTAGATATACTGAAAATACACCCTTCATCAGGCTTATTCCTTGGACAGCACAAATTAAAGTTGATTGAATGACTGACAATCACACTGTCTGTCCTGCATAATGCAAAACATTCTAAAAAATTAACAGTGTCAAACAAATACTCTAAAGCTTCTTGTGGTAGGTGATGGCGATCCTTACCCACTCACTTGATGTAACTCTGCCAACTTCTGCCTTCCCCTTTCTCATTCTGTCTCAGTATCTACTCTCCCCTCTTCCTACTACCGTTTATTACTCTTCTTTCCAGTTCAGGTGGATCTACAGTACACTGATTGGCAAACATAATGGTTTCCTATAACCCGGGGTATCATTTACAGCGGGGGGAGGTAACCATACAATTAAATTACGGGATGACGTGAAGCTTGCTATAGTGCCCCTGTTAAATGAGTGGAGTGACGTAATCAGAGGAAAGTTCCACCTTATACATTTGCCTGCCAGTTTGGACCGTTATGCGTGAGACAACCACAAGTAGAGAGTTGGCTTGCGGTCCCGTGGGACCCAGGTTCGAATCCTCGCTGGTGCAGGGAACAATTTAAGGATTTGAATTTCATTAAATCAGGCTTTACTGATCTACCAGAAGACCCGCCGACATGTAAAAATGACCCCGCTAATACCAATACACCAGTCCTGTTTGAGACAGCCCTACCATGTATTCAGTATGGACGGTGGGTGTTAAGCGCCGAAGTGGTGACATGTAGATTGTAGGAGGACGACTGGGCCTTGATAGCAGGCTGTGAAGCCTATGCCCAGAGTCGGACACATGAAAAAAAAAAAAAGTGAAGCAGTAGCCAGACACTCAAATGTCTTGTATATACCACTATGTGGTAGGGGAGAGGTTAAGGAAGGAGGAAGGCTGAGGGAGATGATGGTTCCTACCCCTCCTTATTCCATCGCCATCCTTCTCACACAGTTACCAAATAGACGAATGTTGGCTACTGCTTCGCTGTCACTTGTCTCACATTTACCATTTCGAAGTGGTGAGCGAGTGTATAACGCGGAACTTTCATCGAGAATACAGTCAGGGAAAGTTCTACATCACCCACCTCCCAAAGCACTGGTGTGAGACGTGTGAATGTGAAGAGGCACCCAGACCTCATATGTCTGGTAACTGTGAGTGTGAAGGAGAGGGAGGTCAGGATTAGGGGTAGAGAAGGGTTTGGTGATAGATTGGTACTCACGTGTAGGTCTGCAGTGTATGACTTGGACGGTGTGTTTCGGGTATTAAAGTAAGGACAGGTGACAATATGATGCTAGCATTTTATGACAAAAAAAAAGAAAAAAACGTAGATGTCGGTAGAGTTAGTGTTAACAGGAAAGTTATGGAAATTTTCTGGATTCGGACAGAGGTTTGAATGCTTTCATTCCCCCTAGACTTTAATATGAGACGTTCCCTAGAAGGAATTCGTAACGATAATGCATATATTTATATTTTGTGTTGACTCGAAAACAAAATCACTGTATTATCTACTTATCTGTGTATCAGTCTAAGTAAATTTTTATAAATTTTTGTATTTTATCCTCTGTCATCCAACTGTAAACATCCGCCTTCAAACGTTTCCACTGTTATTCTGGTAATTACTCCTCTTAGAGTCTAGGGTAGTGTGTAATAACAGAAAAAACAAAACAATCAATATGAGCGATTTAGAGATTTCCCCGTTTTCCTTTAGACAGAATGACATGGGAAGCACTGATTATATGCTCAGTCTCTGTAACCATCATTCCAATCGAACATTACAAACGACGGCAAAGAAGCATACCTTTGACAGGAAACATGTACTGTTACTGTGACGTGAGCAACTCTCCGTTGTTGCTGGAATATTTGCCACACCACTAGGGTGGGGACACGGGCAAACCAAGAGCCCGTCAGGCGAAAAAACATGGAAAACAGCAGAGGGGGAAAAAAAAAAAAGCAGGTCCCAGGCAAGGCAACAGGCAAGACAAGAGATAAGGCAGGCAGGTGAAGCAGGTGCAGCTGACTTACGAGAGCAGGCGGAAGGCAATGTAATGCACCAGAGCAGCTCTAGGTGGATCGAAGTCGATGCCAACACGGAGTGAGATGGTGAGAGGGAGTTGGAGAGATACGCCTCACGGAAATTCGCATACAGCCGCTGGTATACGAGCGGCAGCGTGTCTTGATCGTGAAGAGCCTCCGTGAGGTTATCTAACAACTCCTGGAGTGCAACATCCGTGGAGGCATCGAGGTGAGCTGGATTGGAAACCGTCGGTAATAAAGTTTGTATTGGCCAGTAGACGTTCGTTGGGTCGATCTTGCCATGCTTCTTGGATTTTTTGCTCTTCCTCTTCACCGAAGGTGGAGGGGGAGAAGGAAGAGCTGCAGCAGTCGGCGGTGGTGAAGGTGGAGGTGGAGGTGGAAGAGGTGCCTCCACAACTTCAGGAGCAGGTGGAAGAGGGGAGGAGGGGGGCTCATCCACATCCAGATGGATGGAAGGGACGGGAGAGGGAACCCGCTCCTCCTCAGCTCCTGACGAAGGGAGGTGTACTTCTGCTTCAGTCTCCCCAAGTTCTAAATCCATGACCTGTATCGGTTCCGGGTCGGTGATCGTGGGAGCGGAAGTAGTGGTGCCAGTCACCCTGTTGAGTGGTGCATCCAACTGCAGCCGTTTTCGCGGTGTCTTGCGAGGTGGTGGCGGCTGCTGACGCCGGGCCTGACGCTCCTGACGATAGGGGAGACGAGCGTCACGGGCAAAGCTTCGGGGAATGGCAAGGGGCGGTAGGCCGTTCTCCTCAAAGATATGAGGGAGGAGAACAGCCAGAACTGCCTTGTCATCCCCACAGAAAGCACATCGTAACTATGGTATTTATGTCACGAGAACTACAAGGACCCCCAGGCCGATGTCTCTGGGCCGGGGGGCGCCGCCGTGCATGGGCAGACCCTTCACGGCAACACCTCCCGGTCCAGTGACATCCCTAGCCTCGGGACCCTTGGTAGCCTGGATGACACTAAATTCCACAGTCTCCCCATCGCCTAGTGAACGCTAGAAATGCCGTGGATTCGGCACAACGATCCCCGAGACGTGTACAAATACATCAGCACCAGTGTCCTGGCGCTTGATGAACCCGTAACACGCTCTTACGTTGAACCAATTCACGGTTCCCGAGATCTTCGCGGCTCCAGGCGACTCAGTTCTGCCGTTGGGTGCCCCCCTCAACGGGTCGTGAGCACAAGCAGAAGGGTTGGAAGGGCTGGAAGGCGTAGAGAGCTCCGGCATAATGACGACTGGCCAGGCCAAGCAGTGCACGGAGAAAATCCTCAACTCTCCAAACCCTCCCACCCCGGCTCCCTCCCACTCACAGTTACCAGACAGGTGGGGTCTGGCTGCTGCTTCGTGACTATTCGTCGACCACCAATGCTCCGAACAGTGGGTAATGCGGAACATTCCCTGACTGTACATGTCGTCCATGTAGGACCCAAACTTCTACACTATTGCCCGCCTCTCGCTATGATGAGGCGCTGCAAGCCACAAGGGAACATAGGTTCACCGCACGGGACAACCCTGCAAAAGTGGGTGCTTGCCTGCAGTTGATGGGTTTGCTCGGTCAGACAAACTGGGGTGAATCGGTGACAACAACAAACCTCAAGCTTCAATATACGGATAACGACGGTTCTATATAACGCATTAACTACTACCTGAATACTCGTTTCAAATCCAAAATTTTCCTCTCACAAACACTTTAGCTGTGGTAAACACACACACACAAACCTACATCGTGTGTCATAATTTCCCCTATCACACATATACACTTATATATATATGTGGGGGCACGGTGGCTCAGAGGTAGAGCATCGAGCTCGGGACCGGGGGGTCGCGAGTTCGAGCCGCGCCCGGGACTGCCGTGCCGGGAGGGGTAGCGCCCTCCTGTTACCTAGCGGGGCTACATGATCTCATTGTAAGGTCTAGCTCGGGGGATTCTTTAATCCTTTTTTATATATGTTTGTGTGTGTGGTAAAGGTAGGCTTCTTGTCTGTCTGTGAACTATGGTAATTACAGAAATGACAGATATTTATACATAAAGAGCTGAGGCAGTCAGGAATCCTAGTGGCCTATAGAGATTAGGGAAGGTTGCCAAATCCTATGAGAGAGAGAGAGAGAGAGAGAGAGAGAGAGAGAGAGAGACCAAACACTCAGTTGCACTGCATTTAAAAACTTGGATGGTGTGATGAGTAAAGGTGGAAGTTTGGATGATGAAGTGCTTGAAAGGTACAACAAGGAAGAAAGGTTGCTGGTTCTTTGAAAGCAGTGATAAGAAATAGCGAAGTGAGCATGGAAGTAAAAAAGTTGCTGCAAGACAGAATTGTGATACCAACCCGAACGTATGGAAGTGAAGCTTGGACCATGTTGGAAGGACACAAGTGAAGAGTGAGAGAAGTAGAAATGAGTTATCTGAGAGGAGCATGTGGACTTACATGGAGTGACCGACTGACAGATGAGGAAGTGATGGAGCGCTGTGGTGTGGATGTGATCGAAAGGGTTAGGAGAAATACATTGAGGTGGTTTGGGTATGCGGAGAGGATGGAGAGTGAGAGACTGACGAGGAGAGTGTATGTGAGTGAGATGAAGGGAAGGAGAGAGGGGGAGGCCGAGGATGAGATGGAGGGGAGGAATGGAGCGGAGAGGTAAATGAGAGAGGAATGTGTGAGCTGGGGGGAGGGCAGTGAAATGGTGGGAGACAGGGCGACATGGAGGCGATTTGTTTGTGGCCACCCCTTCCGGGATTAAGGCGCCTGACAAAAGATAGATAGATCGACCATTCAGATTTCCAAGGAGGTCCTTAAATAACGCCACACTAGAAACTCATTTGGTGATATTTTGTGTTTTGCGAAGAAGGCAAAGTCTGCTGATGTGGGCATGGGTGTGGCAATGAATGTCGGAAATGGATTAATGGTGTATGGAAGACATCGATGAGACTAACTTAGCCCTTTCCGTAACGCATGCATAATTGTTTGGTGAGTTTACGATTAGAGTTATATTTGGACCAGTTTGTAGATCCAGGGTAATATTAAACTGTAAATATATCATAATCAGTACATTTCCATATACTTAGGCAGCCGCAGCTTCCATCATGCTCTCTCTCTCTCTCTCTCTCTCTCTCTCTCTCTCTCTCTCTGTGTGTGTGTGTGTGTGTGTGTGTGTGTGTGTGTGTGTGTGTGTGTGTGTGTGTTTGTGTGTGTGTGTGTGTGTGTGTATGTGTGTGTGTATGTGTCGTGAAAAATGAAAAATGCTATACTGAAGTAAACACTCAGGTACTTTGTCGTACTCTAGGCTGAAGTCAATCGTCTGGCGTTAGCTGAGATAAAACATTCGAGTTAAAAAAAAAAATAGAGCTACATCTAACAGTATTAAACCTCTGAGTGTCCCCTGTTTTATTCTTAGGCGTTTAACATGAGCTGACATTAGGCGGACAGAAATTCTAGGGAAGCAGCATCTAGGATATGGGCAGATAAATCCTTGAGGCAGCTGTTAGTGTGTTGCATTGTGTGGGATCGTGTCGCAGTGGAAGGGCAGTGATTTATTCCACTCCCTTCCTGGTACTGGTGAGCGATTATGTATGGCTTAAAAATTCACTCACTCGATGTAGTGCTGCTCTCGGGTGTCTGCCCTTTCCTCTCCTCCATCCTTCTTTCCTTCCATCCTCTTCTGTCTTTCTTTCCTTCACTCTTTCCTCTTTCTTCTGCCCACGGGTGACTTTACACTCCTTCTGTCTTTCTTTCCTTCATGCTTTCCTCTTCCTTCTGCCTGTGGGTGACTCTACAGTGAGTGACAAGCCAAACGGTTTCCTGTACACCAGGAAACCATTTACTAAACTGGATTGTAACCTTCTAACCAAATTTTGGCGCCTGGTGGCTTACTGGGTAATTACAGCGCTCCAGTCGGATTGAGCCGGTGACGGTTTATATCCAAGGGATGGCTGGGGTTTATTGCTCATGAAATGCCACTCAGGGATGAGTGAGGCTGGTTACTCTCATCTTAAATGTCAGGACCAAATTGCTTAGCCCCGGGCTCCTACGCTTCTCATGGGGCAACGTAGGGTTGAATGATGAATGAATGAATGAATGAATGAAAGAAACATTGTCCATAAACCCCTTCTCTACGATGGCGTAAAGTTATGGGACCATTACCTGGGGTCATTTGTAGTCAGCTGTGTTATATAATTAAAAAGTCAATTCCTAATGGTGATGAGAATATAATATGTAATACTGATATGCTCTATGGCTCATCACAATCAGCAGGTCTATGCTTGCTAGATTTTCATAAAAAACACAGGGTGACATTGTTCGCGGACTGGTAGATACAAGAGGATATCTGAATCGGATATCTGAAGCTGCCGTATGACTGACTGGGAATGTGAAGTATCGTACGGTTGCATGTTTTAAGACTAAAGAGTGCGTCTGCAAGTTGAAGGCACCCAGTCATAACATCTGTTACAGTGAATTAGTCGTGTTCACAATTTACCCAGCTTTAAAACATCGAGGTTAGACAATATGAAGAGTCTTTTGCAGCGAATAGTTTTTTTTTTTTCCTTAGTTTGGAGGTTGTAAATCGCCCCATAGTGTATATTTGTGACCAATGGGTATTAACCTCTACTTGATATGGCATAGATATGTGGAACTGACCCAAGGAAACACCCACGAAAATTTTGTCATAACATCGCATTACACCATGAACAGGATTTCTACTTCTGCAAAGCGATTTTTGTAGTTTAGGAGAGACCGTTGTAGTGAGGGGTTAACTAACTGGGGCGAAATTCAAATGAAGGGATAATATATTCGGGTGTGGGAGGCAGGAATGAGGTCAGTGTATTATAATGAGAGAGAATGCTGCATTGAGAGGTCTGTGTATTGCAGTGAGGGGGCTGTGTTGCAGTGATGGACTTGTGTATGATCATGTGTGAGTCTGTGTATTGCAATGTGGTGATCGGTGCTGTAGTGCGGGGCATGTGTATAATCACGCGTGGGTCTGTGTATTGCAATGTGAGGGTCGTTGTTGTAGTGAGGGGCTGTGTATTGCAACGTGTGATGAGGTGTATTATTACGTAGAGGTTGGCGTGGTGGTCTGGGCTGGATGTTGAGTAGTGTTGTGATATATCTGTGCTGAGTCTGACAAGGAGTTACATGGTTAGTTATGTAATCAGTGATATGTAAATAGTAATCACGTATTTAATTGTTTATAATAACGTGTAACAAAAATAATTATAACCTCAACTTCTGAAGTTTTAGTTAATAATTTTACAGGTGTCTTTTAGTCTTATGATTGTGAGGATAATAAATTAAAGACGGCACGTTATAGTAAGATTCACACGATACAGCTATAAGGAGACTTCGTTTGGAATCTTAAAAAATGTTATAACACATGTAAATTTACCTTTGCCCTCATTAGGTTTTGTAATTATTTTAACACACCTTTCGACATGCACCCGTTCATATTCGTCCTTTATATAATGCACCGCGCCTTATTCATTGTTCACTGATCGTAATATTTACAAGGAACTACAGAGATGCAGAACATTAGGGGAAAGTACAAGAGGAGAAACGAGGATACCGCTCAACAATGAATTATAGCTGAGTAAAGGGTGTCGTTGGCTAGGAATGGAGTAGGTGTTGTTTCTGACTGTTTTTGTATGTGTTGCTCTAATTTGCTTGGTGTGTGTGTGTGTGTGTGTGTGTGTGTGTGTGTGTGTGTGTGTGTGTGTGTGTGTGTGTTCGGAGCCTATGCTCACCAACATAGGGTCCTTGACAGAGTTTGGTGTTTTATAATAGGTTCTAAAACCATTTGCCTTATTACGGTGGAAAGTGGCCGATGCAAGCTTTATATGAAAAACTTGAACAAGGGATTGCTAGCAATATTAAATGCACAACAAAAATGTGAGTAGGAAGGATACTCTATGGCTTTCGGAGAGGAATGGGAAATGTTCGTAAACATAATACCGGTAGGTAGTGTCAGGCAAGTTTTACTCGTGAAGGTACAGTCGGCAAGTTTTACTTGTGAAGGTACAGTTGGCCACACATGACCCTGCGACAGTGTTTGAGTGAAGTGGAGGTGTAGCTACAGTTTCCTTTGTTCATACATTACAGTTACTTGGTCCTTCCAGCTAATATCGGACACCTCTGTTCATTCATGCCAGTGCCACCCACAAACATGAGATGATACCATGGCTGTCAAGTGTAGCTACACACTGATGCTGTCCCAGGTTCAAGTGTTGCCAACGGCACCTCTACTTTGCTCTGAATAGTTGTGTGTTTTGCTCTAAACGAGTACTGTATATTGCCTCAGGCAATCTGTGGTGTATTCCGCCATATAAAATTTACCGTCTCATGTTACAGCAGAGGGAGTCGGTGGTGACGAGGCTGGTATATGACAGTGTGAGTCTACTGTCTCATCTGCTGAGGACGAACGTAGGTGCAGTGAGGTTACGCAAGATGGGCAGCGCAGCAGCTAACATCAGCAGTGAGGACCTACGAGCTAAATCTTCGAGGTCAGGTGAGGAAGACAGCTCCCGCAAGTTCAGCAGGTCGCTGCATGCAGTCCCTCACCAGGACTGGAGCTGGGGCTCTGGCCGCAGCCAGCTGATGCGGGAGGAAAGAGAACTTACAGAGCACAGAAATCGCGAAGCAGAACGAGAGAGACTGTATTTTGAGGTGAAGACCTTGGACACGGCTCGAGCAGGCCGGGATTTCGAAAGACGCCTGGAGAGAATCATGGGGTCACGAGGCATGGCGGGCCCCGGGGCTGACGGCCGTCAAGTCCCCGGGGCCCAACACAATAAATCACGGATGGTGGAGGTGCGGGTGACGCGCCCCACATATTTCCCGGGACTGCGGGGCCGAGGCCTTGTCGACACCACCGGACAGCGGGAATTCGACTTCATGCTACTTGACTGGCGGCCTGGCTCTGGCCTCATGGTGCCTGTCCTCACCCTGGTGCCTTCCCCGCCTGGCCCAACCACCACGGTCAGTACCAAAATTGGTATTTTAGATTTATCACCTAAATAGCACTAGAAGGATTGATCTATTGCTTACCTTGGTGAGGGACATTAATCTTTTTAATCGGTTGACGTATTTTATATTTTAATCTTGCTGCCTTCACACAGTTTTATTCAGCTTATGAGAGATTTTGCAAATGAGAGGGGTTAGCTACAGTCTTCATTTACCTGTTCAGCACGAAAGATCACTCCTAAGTTGAAGAAGCGCATCTGAAGTAGGCGAGATCAGAACACAGAAAGAACGTCACAGGACTGAAGGGGTTAAGTTGAATTACGTGTCAGTACCACGCCAACTTATTAGGGTACAGACAGTTGATACAGTGGCCATTTACTTGACAAAAACAGTACAGTACATTTCAGTTGACTTAATAAGCATACTACCTCATTCCATTAATGTATTTTTTATTTTAACTGTGCTGTCTCCAGACGATTTTGTTCAGCTTAAGACGGACTCTTAGAACTATAGAAGTAATAGAGGCTACAACCTTCATTATCCCGTTCATTGCCAATACGACAGATCGTTCGCAAGTTAAAATCGTCTCATGGAAGCTAAACAGAAATTAGACATCATCATAGTCAAGGGGTTAAACTACTGAGGTAGAACTAGTGAAACTATAGATCACTCTCTCTCTCTCTGTCAGCTAGTTAAGTAGGAAATGTTACAGTGTATTGTTCCAGCAGCACTTATTGACAATCAACCTTCATCAAGAATTATGTGATGACAGTGTTCCTTATAACGGTAACAACAACGAAGCACCTACTACCTCTTTCAAACTGTAGAAGCTGGAGGTTAACCAAAAATGTTCCAGGACAAGTCAGATAGTAATGTCCGCTCATCCCACCTACCTCCATTTCATCGCTGGATTCGTAGATACTTCAGCGTGACGTAGTGGAATAAGATGTAAATTATCGCCTACAGATGAATAATGATACGCAGTTCAGTCCACTACGCCACATTCAGGCGGCTATAAATCCAGCGATGAAACAGAGGTAGGTGGGACGAGCGAGTTGAATTATTTGACTGTCACCATAGGCTTCATTTCAGAGTACAGTATGTGACCAGCTCACTCCCCATGGTGGCATTAGCTGCTTTGTGATCGAACCCTTTACTCATGGGAAAGGGCATCGCACTTACAGGCCGTCCTAATCACAACACAACAAGTATCATTGATAACACTGATAATGTTTCAACCAATGGCACTGTAAGACTTACTCTGCATATGGTTACAAACACCAATTTCTTCCTTTTACCAACTTGTATGCACCGTGGTGACGAACTGAAATACTGTATTATCTTTCTTCGTACAATAAAAAGCAAAAGTCGTGTTGATGTTTCCTCCGAAGATTAAATGTAACACGTGAAACATTATGAGAGCTCTTCTACAGTAACATATTCGTGGTTTCCTACCCTGACTCTCTCAAACTTCATATCTGTTGCTGATGGGATGACCGTACAAATGAACCCAGGAAATTCCGAAGCCTTAAAATCGATTCGTGAAAATTAATGCATCCGAGAGGCGAAATGTGAACCATATTCCGTCAGGCGATGGCTGCATGACTGTCACATCTTACCACAGAACGTCAAGTAGATCTAGGATTTACGAATACCTTGGCATGTAAAGGGAAAGTAATATGCATCCAACCGCAAGGGAGCTGAGAGACGACTTGATATGCCTTTTTTTTTTTTCAACGAAGGAAAGTATTCCGAATAGATAGGCTAGTGGAAAGATTCGGTGTAGGTAGAACCGAAGAAAAGCGGAATAGGCGATTTGGGGAGGAAGACAACGGAGAGCGGACCAGGAAATAATCACAGCGATGGAAGGCAGCACTTACAAGCAATATCTATGCCTAGAATGAAGCACACGAATAGTTGTGCGGAGACGTCGGTCTTCTGGATCATGTGTTATGTGGCATTCAGTTCGACAATCATAACAAAAACATTCGATAATCACTATACAGTAACTCTATCCTCAGAGGTAAAACAGGTTGGAATTTTTTTTATAACATTCAGATAATGACAGTCACATAATCGAGTGAAGCTAAGTATAAGTCAAGTGAATAATGAAGGAGAACTGATTTCAGGACAATTCTTTAACCAACTCCATTGCAGTGTTCCTGACAAGACAGTAAGAAAGAGACTACATGAGAAACGGTTTATGTACATTAAGTAAAAGCAGAAGTTAGAAAAACACAGTATATAGATATGTTTCACATAGTTTCCAAAAATACGCTTGCATCCACAAACTCGTCGTCAAGTGCAAATGGCATCTCATGTCAGTGCTATCAACCTTCCGTATGACAAAGCAGAGCGCATCCAAACCTGAGCCTTTCAGCAGAAATTTTCACCAGAATTCACGACGCGATTTTTGTCTATATGCAATCGCGCTCATGATTCCCTGAGACACCTGTGGTGGAGGGTGTTTGGCCCGCTCTGCTCTTACTGAACGACAGGTAGTTGAGTCAGACTGCCCTACTAACACAATGAAGCTGAAAATGGAACCGCTTCTTATAAACGAGAGATCATGAAAAAGAAATGGGTTGGATATAAACAATAGTGATGGACAGTAGCATTGCACATATGGTAATACAACACGGACTAATTTTACTGAAATAATTCCATCCATTATTGACAGCATATAGCTTGAAAGATGAAGAGATATGTTACGTGGTTTGTTGTCCGCCATTCACCTCCCCAAGATTTTGCTACGGACGTGTGATTAATGCATTAATAAATTCCTCTACATACTGCGGGTTTGCCTATTATTTATTTAGCAATAATAAACGTACTATAGATATGTATGGATATTTCGCAATATCATGATTGTATGACCGAGTCCCTCTAAGTCGTCACACTGAGTGGATCACGTAATAACATTTCAGTACTATATTTGGTACACGTATCAGGTGTTCTGCCCTTGTTATCAGTGATATTTGCACGACAAATAATGGTATTCGGGGGTGTTGAGACAAGCAAAGCAGAGAAAAGATATTTACTGCAGGAATAGGAAACCATTTTTCATTTCATGTAATAACTCGAAACATAATGGAACGGTAACACGATTGTGATAGCCCCCACAAATATCCTACGAGAGGATGAATAGAAGTAAAAAATATTCCCCACATCATATATATATACTGTATATATGTTGTGGAGAATATATATTATTTTTCTATTCATCCTCTTGTAGCACGAGGATATTGTTTGTGGTTTATTACCTTAGTCAGCGAAGTTGGAGGATGTTATTATTCACCTCTTTGTGTCTGTCTGCTGTTTGTTTGTCCACAAGAGATCTCAGAAAGCTATTGATGGATTTCATTGAAATTTTGTGAATATATAGGTCACGGGCGAAGAAAGTGTTTATTGAATTTTGGTGATGATCCGTGTTCGAGTCCCGGTTCAGGGCTGTTTTTTGTTCGTTTTTTCACAAAAAATGTCAAAAAGTTACTGGTACATTTAAAAAAAAATGTGTTAATACGTGGGTCATGGACCAAGAATGTGTGGATTAAATTTCGGTGGTATCTGAGGTGTCTGGTACTGACGATGCTGATAGATGCTCCCTCTGAGTGCGCTGAAATTGTTCTTGCCGCTACCAGACGATTCCATTGAAATTACGAAGAACTTCTAGCAGTTTGTATGAATGTATGTATTTTACCAGTTTAGAAGTGAACGGGCAAATTGAGGCTATATCAAACCCCCCAAGTTTTGCAGATCCTTACTGAGCTGAATAAAATCCTCTGACAGTTGCAAGAATCAAATATGAACTACATCATGGAAGCAAAGAGATTAGGCAGCGCCATAAAGAAGAGTAACTGAAAGAAAGACTGATATATACAAGGTTGTGGACGCCATGGTTGATTGCGGAGAGAGGTACAATAATTTAACATCTATATTGACCTCACAAAAGTCATTAACACTTGCATTAAATTTGAATAGTTCCAAGCATCCCAGTAAACAAGAGCTGCAACAACTGATTTAAAAAAAGACTTTGAGTTAATGTCAAGAGTCGAACTTATAGTGAAGTTCCCAGTTATACAAACGGGGGAAACAAACACTGCCTTCCTTCTACTTAAGCAAGGCCTAAAAGTGTTTCCTTTGCATCTTGATTTCTGATCTCCAAGAAGACTTAGACTGTAGAATATTATGGTAGTTACCAGAATCGTGCCTAAGAAAGGGTGCAGTGCCATAGTATTGTCATATTTTGCTATTAAGCTACGAAAGAAAAGCTGCACTATGACGAAAATCTCCGTAACGTTAACACTCAGCTTCCTCTGATTCACTCTCACTTAATCAAATCTCGTTAACTGGAGTAGAATACTGAAGTTGTGTCGACATGGAGGGGTTAACTGTGACTGTTCTAACACTGTCATGTTCCAGTAAATCACTCTCAGCTGAAAAGAAATGACGTTAACTGGAATAGAATAACAGAGTTGTGTCGATAAGAGATGGTTAATGGTGACAGCATGAACATCTAGGCTCTTATAAACCAATCGTGGTTGAATAAAGTTAACGAAAATACAGTACTAGAGTTGTCTCGACCCTGAGAAGATTAATTAATCCAATGACGTAACCGCATTTTACTTATTAATTGCTTTTGTTTTCAGTCAGTTTTAGTAATCTTTCTGGAGACTTCTTTTGGTGAAGGGTAATTGAAGGCTATTTCTAACATCTGCATTTCGAAATTCTCTCCTAAGCTTAAAAACGTCGCTAACAATTAAAAAATGCTGATAAGTTACGGTTGACGATTTATAGTGAAAGAGGCGAGATAATAGAAGAGAACAGCAACGTCTCTCTTACATCCCGCTGGGCCCGTCCAAAGTTTTCATCCCTGTTAAAACTTGGCCCAGCTCCCTCACTCAGGCCTCTCGTGTTCTCTCACCACACGCGAGGGGGCCTTGTTTCAGTGTTTGATAGTTTTTGACATCTCCTTTATCCACGAGTGCCACGCAAGGGAGCCATTTGTGTAGGGATTAGCAGGTCCAACTGGCAACTGGAAGAACTAGTGTCTGATTCTTCGGTTGGTCACATTATTGGAGGAAGTCTGTTTCCCTCCTTGTCCCTGTTCACCCAGCGGTGCAGATGGGTACTAGGATGTAAATTCATTTGTTGACTGTCATGCAGTGGAGGACGATTGGCACATAGCAAAAAACTACTTGTCTGCCTAAATAACTCAATAGTAAAAAAAATTTAACTCTAAGACTTCATTTGACCCTGTTCCTTGCATACGTCAGTTTGAGCCTCCAAGAATACTCAGCAATTTTCTGTCAAATATCTATATTAAGTCTAACATGATCTTTTCTTGTGATGGAAAAAAGTGGTGATAATAATGTAGTTGTACATCACTTTACTGATACCGAGCAACAAACACTTGGGTTCTTAATTATTTTGGTCACTGCTTGTTTCACCATCCAGAAACTAAAACTGTCCTCTTCATTTCATTGAGGGTTTATAATTAGTTATGAGAAAGGAAATTTGAATATGCTTGCATGTTGCTATCGTTTGTTCCATGTCTATTTTACGTTGCAGAGGATAACTCTGTGTTACTGTATTTGTGATACTAACGCAGTGCTGATACAGATATTCTTGCAGGTTCTTAATGTGGGGTGGTCCTGTTATAGGAGGATGATATAAGTACCAAGTGTGACAGAATCCGGTGTTTGTTTTACTGTACTTTATGAATTGATGATCACTGTATAGGGAATGAGATTTACTTTAGACCCATAGACTTTATTAACTTAAGGAATGAATACTATAGCTATAAGATTCATTTCATTAGGTATGTTTTTGGTAGTCTGGTACTCATTTTTTTTTCTGGATTTAGTGTTTACCCATCCAGTTATTGACATATTGCGACCAAAAACGAGGCAGTAAGCAATGATTGTCCAAACCGAGTGGTGCGATCTTCAAACCCAATCAACATTTCAGAATATGTAATCATTAACTACATTTTAATTTATCCAGTAATGGGAGCGATATTACAGCAAGCCTTCTCGATATGTAGTGAACATACTGGGGAGAACAATGTCTCGTTGAATTTCCAAGTTCATAAAATATTCGTTTACTGATGACTAAATAACACTGTGCCAAGGCACAGCAAACCCGTCCCCGGCAGTCATTTTAGTGCTGTTGTATAAACACAAAAGGATATCTAGTCAGTGATGCCAAATATCAAATTTGGGGTAAATCTGCTGAAAATTGACGATTTTATGCCAATCTGAAATTTTAGGCCGTACCCACCTGACATTGAACCCCCTACCGTTAACTGGTGGGTGACCCCCCAGATTTAATGAGGCATGTTAGAGGATGCAGATTTGAAAGAGGCACCTTTAGATTTTTTTTTTTTTTTTGTCGATATGACGAATCTGAAAGCAGTTAAGGCGAAAAAACGATTTTTTTTTTTTTACATTTTTTGGGCCAACAGCCTGGATCTTGGCCCAATCTGACCCAAATTTTATTCAGGTGATCAGAAGGTCATAACCCATCATCCCTGTAATATTAGTCAAAATCGCACCAGTAGTTTTCGCGTAAAGTTGTTAAAAGGCAGACTGACAGACTGACATTCAGACAAACCGAGTGAAAACAGAGGCAGGGACGTGTAATTAGGTGCATCATTAAAGCTGATCAGATGCCAGCAGGATATATAATGCTATTATATCCTGGGCAATGTGTATGCAGCCCATGCTGAGGCTCCATGCAACCGCAGTTGGACATGACTGTAGTACGCTACAGCTGTAAAGATTTAACTAGGCAAGCAGCAGAGGCGCTGCAGAAGTGTTTACACAATGACAGGTGCTCTATTAACACCATCAATGGGCCTCACCAGCAGCGTATGCCAAACCTATTTCGGTATATAAGGAGATTGCTTGGTTTCGTTAAAGAGTTCGTTAAAATTGAAAATGAATAAGTCGAAGATTGCAGTAGAGGGTTTACTGTATTTTCCATACCTGAACATTCAGGCAACAGTTTCTCCTTATTCATGAGCTGCTACCGACACAGAGGTAACCTATATGAGCTTAAAAAAAAGGCAGCGATTGTAACAGTTCTGAACTCTGATGTTTGTAGATGGGAATGAGTAGTTGCATTTCTTGACCCCTGATTATATAAAAAGAAAAGTAGTTATAGGATATTGCTGCTTATTGATAGATCCAGACGGGGGAATCATGGGCACGTTTAATCGCTGCCTTTCAACTTTGCCGTTTTTTTGGGGGGGAGGGGGGCACCAGGATAGAAAAACTCATAAACAAAACTAAGTAAACCTAATATTAGTAGGAGTAATAACCAAATCATGTCTTTCACTCCCTTCTTGTTTGAACTCATCCCTACCAACAGAGCTTCAACCTTATCAGGTAAAAAAAAAACATGGATCCATTCTTCGTCCTGTAGTAGCTCATGATGATGATAATGAAGATGATGATGATAATAATGATGATACATGTTTCATTAATTGTGCTTGTGTGTGTGTGTCGCGTGTTTCAGGATGTGGTGGTGCTGGTGCAAGATGGTGGGACGGTGGACTGGGCCCATGACACCCCAGTGGCCCCTGACCGAGACTGTGGACCTGCTGCCTTCTGTGGCTACCAACTTGTAGGTGAGGCAGGGCCGGGTGGGTGGAGGGCAGGGCGCTTATTTCCAAACTGCAGAAGGCAAAATTTCATAAGCAGCTCTTCTTGCACATTTTTCCTCTAAAAATTTCATCTTTGCAACTTTTAAAGAAATAATTCCACATGGGACTTCACAGCCACATTTGCCCAGATAGGTCGCCAGTAGTCATGAAAAAGCCATCGGTCAAGACCTTCTTGAAGAAAAAAATGACTGAAAAACGCTATGTGACCCAGCTTTAACCCATTTCTACAACTAGCACTATGTTTTCTCTTCCAAGGATGCTCGTACTATAAGTAACAGTATCAAACTACCCTGACTTAAGCTAAGCTGTCCTAACGTAACCCAATCCTAAGAAGTTTATTTAACCTAATCTTGCAGTCTAATCAACTCTAACCTAAAAACTCTTGTAAAAGAACTCCCAAAATTAACTACTGTTTAGAAATAAATGAGTGGGGCAGGCAAGAGAAGATAGTACTGGTGTGCAAGCCAAGCAGTAAAGTGAGAGAATAGGAAAGTGATGGTTGCAATCTTTCAGGTGAAAGATTGAGGGAGTATGAAACTCTCTAGCTTCACGAGGGCATACGAGTATTAGGTGATTTGGACCAGGAGTTATCTGGACCAGAAGTACACCATATGACAACTGTGAATGTGCAGCTAATGACGTCACACTGTTGTGAAGGACGCTTTGTACACCTCAGCCTGTCCAACCCTTTGTAAAGAAACTAGGTTAAGTTAGTTTAATATCTTGCATTCTCCCTGACTGGGGGATTTACCCCAAGGCTCCGCCGATCCTTATAATCCACTTAACCTAGCGTCGTTACAAAATGTCCACAGAGGTTGAGTTGGCGAAACGTTTGACACATCCTGAATCACACAGGTGCAGTTACAATTTTCTTGCACATATGGTTCGTGTAACTCCCAGTCATCTGCACCAAGATTAGAGGTTTCCACTAGGCCAAGTATGTTGAAAAAGAAGGGAGGAGAAGAAGGAGAGAGATATGAAAGAAGGAATAATGCAGCAAAAAATAGTATAATGATTCCACAGGAACCATTCGAATATGTCAAAATGTAGATATTCGTATACTGTTCTTGTATGTTATGTCCCCTGAAAAGGAGGAAGAAAGTGTTTTAAGGCAACCAAAAAACTCATCGAATATGTTCCAGCGTTACTGTTCATCGTTTTTGGATAAGTGGCGAGAATTAGGTATGTTCACTTTCATGGTTCATGGTGCAGGGCGTATATTGTAAAGACAGACTCGCCTTATTGTCATTATGGGCTTTGCAAATTGCTGCATTATCAGAAACTGAGGTCCGCATTCAGCTTTTCAGTTTTAACCAGTTCAGGACGATGAAACCTTTGGAATTTTGTTCGTGGTTGGATTGACTTCTTGTAGCGGAGGGATTAATTGTAATCGTCCTAACCCTTTCAGTGTGTGTGTGGTTTCTACAAATCTGCATGAAATCGTATGACAGCTATTAAAATATAATACAAAAGCTGTCGTTGTATTTAGAGGGTTATGTATTACGTTTAAGGTTGTGTGTATCAGAGTGCTGCTAACGGACTAAATAATATTGGGTTGGCTCAGACTATGGCTGTGAAGAGAAGGTAAAGATGAAGGAAACATAACGGAATGATTAGCGTGAATTTAAGGGACACATGAAACTTCAAGGAGAGAGAGAGAAAAGAAGAAAAAATGAACTAGAGGGACGAAGTTGAAAGGAATATATTATACAGTTATCAGTCTACTCTTTGTTTAAGGTGTAAATCCTGGGAGAATCGAGACATGGTTCCAAAGCATTCGTGGCCGTAGGGGAGAGGATTGTAAGGTGATTACCAGGGCCAATGGGTGGTGGGGTGCATAGGCTAAGAAGGGTTTGGGTATGAAGAAAGCGAGGGATGTGAGAGCTCAAGAGTTAATTCTACACATTCAAGGAGAATTTATTATGAAAGGATGTAAATTGTGTTAAAATGAGGTTTATGTCTGGAGTTTTATATCACAGAGTAGAGCAGCAGTGCAGGCTTGAGATACATGTTTGAATCAGTCTGTGAATAATTATGCAGTATAATGAACTGATCAGATATTTCGCCACAATGATAACATTGCAACTCCCACCCAACCACCCTTTTCCCACCGATCCAGACGACCACCGATCCCATTCACACAGACCCACATATACCCGTTCCCCCCGATGTTTTTCCTCTGATTTCCCGTTCCCTTCATATATCACCTCCACTATCACTATATTATTAAAGAGAGGTATCCCTAACTCGGTCACTATAATGGCATTTTACTCTAAATTCAGTGCTTCCCCGAAATGATTTTGTTTAGATTAGGAAAGACGTCTGATAATGAAGGGATTTGATTAAATCTTCAATAAACCACTTGCCACAAAAAGTGTTTCATAATATAAATAAAATTGTCTGGTAACACCACGAATAAAACAAAAGTCGTTGGGCTGAACAGTTGAGTTTGTGTGTTTTCCTTTATGGCGGGATGGCGCTCATGCGAGTGAATTATGAATGTGTTTGGTTCAGGTAATGTACTTTGCCAATGCAGCAAACTAAGTTGTATATGAATACTCGGACAGCAAATCCATTTATTTACCCAGCGACTGGAGTGAAATGGTATTTTCACAGCTTCTGCCAATTCAGATTCACGTGGGAAAATTAGTGAGAATATGTGTATCTGTGATTATAATCATTACAATGTATGCATGTCAGTTTGTCTGAAAATCTTAAATTTAGCAGTTTCTGTTGCAAACTATCGATTAGGCCAACAGTGTGTCTGCGCCGTGCTGCTTGTCTGTTCTCCGTCAGAATTTGTTTCTTTCCTCTTGCACCTCTAGGTAAATTCGGGGGCAAAAGTTCGCTTTCTATTCAATTAAACTTCCATCACACACGGGTCATGTCCATGACTTTTCTCTCTGACGCACCATATGAAAGATTATCACTTATGGGGAATGAAACAAAGTCAGGAAAGTGTGTAGTAGAAGTCATCTAATAAACGAACTTTTCCTCCCGACCGACTCCAAGCCATTGTCTTTTCTCCTGGCACATCCTAGTCCCCCCCCCCCCTCTCTCTCTCTCTCTCTCTCTCTCTCTTTCATCGACTACCAAGTTTCGTCTTTCTCTCACACTGACCCCCAGTTTCTGCCTTTTTCTCCTACCGACTCCCAACGTCTGTCTTTTTCTGTTTTTTTCTCCTACTGACTTCCAGCTTCTTTCTTCTCCTAGCACACTGATTACCTGTATTCTCTCACCGACTTTCCCATGCTACACTTACATTCTCTGCACCATTCTTTCCGCAGAGCCGTTCCCCGTCTCTTCTCTCAGTCACTTTCAGCCTTTACTTCGTTTTCCTGGCCACTACCAGCTACACTAAGTCTTTTATTAACTGCCAACATTTACCCTATTCCCCAAGCCAAACTCAGTGTCTCTCCGATTCTCTAGCCACTCTCAGCTTCAGTCTTGTCCTCTTTCCAGCTTGTCATGTTTTCCAAGTCACTCCCAGACTCTCCCTTATTCTCCTAGCCACTCTCTGACTCTGTTCTCCTAGCCATTTAGTCTGTGCCCTTTTGCCTTAGCTATTCCCAACATCTCTCCCACTTTCACAGCCCTCTCAGCTCTCGTTCTTTTACCTTACTCTTAGTTCTACCCTGTTCTCTCAGCCACTACCACCCTCTAACCCTTCTGTCTGGCCATCCTTGCACTTGTTTTGTCCCCTACTGCATTTTATCTTAAGATGCATGTCAAAGATGCTACGTTCTCCATGCAGATGAGTGGCTCATACACTTACAAGAAAGGTAATGCAACGGGTTTTCTTTACTCACATTTCATTGTATTTACTTCTTTTTCAGTCCGAAGACTTTTTTTTTCATTTTTTCCTTGCTATCTTCGGACGATACTATTCACAGTGCAATATATTTTTGGGAATTGAGGAGTTTGTAGTAGGTGTCATTGCTTTCTCCTCTATTCAGAAGCTCTCCTAGGCTGAGAAGATCGTCTTAGCGCAGTAAGAATAAAATAAGAATATGCCCTTATGGCTGAAGGTTGATCACTCTCACCGTATCTCCAAGTGCAGGAAAGTCTAGTAAAGTCTACAATCCCTCTGTACAATGGAGGGTAAGGGTGTGTGGTGATGAAAGAACATTTTTATGAATTAGACACACAGAACAGGCAGTCCATTCCCTGAGGTCTAACAATCCTTCTAAGCGATGCAAATGGCGGCCCACCCTTTCACGTCATTATATTGGCGGTAATACCATGCCATCTGTACAGAACAAACTATGCTGGGGTTATGTCACACTAGAATGGTGTAATGGCATTAGCTGGGTTTTGTATGACTCATCTGTGAACTTTGCAGACAGTCGATTAAGGCTATCATAGCGATATACGGGGTGAAGTAAGGGAAGAAAATGGGTACGATAAAAAGAATAAAAGTTAATAGACGGGAAAGGGTGGGAGAAAAGTGGAATGAGAAGGCAGAAGTTGAGGGAAGGAAAAAGAAGGAGAAGGAAAATGGTGCAGGAGAAAAGGGAAAGATACATATACGAAGAGACAAGAAGGCTGTAAAAATGAGAGGAAAGAGAAGGGGGAAATTGTTGGGAATGGGAGACAAAAGATTCTTTTAATTAAGGAAATATAGAAGAAAGAAAAGGAGGAAACATGGAAAGAGGGTAAATTGAAAGATGAGAGAAACGTGGACGAGAAGAAGGAGGAATAACAACAAGAAATGGAGATAGAGAGAGAGAGAGAGAGAGAGAGAGAGAGAGAGAGAGAGAGAGAGAGAGAGAGAGAGAGAGAGAGAGAGAGAGGATAACAACTGGATGGAGGAGAGGGGCTGGATGGATGACGGAAGAATAGATTAGGGAGAAGAAGGGATAAAGAGAGGAGGGAAAGAAGAGAGAAAAAAAGAGGAGGAAAAGGGAGTAGACACGAGGAAAAGAGAGTAAAAGCGAGGAAAAAGGAAGGGGGGGGAAGATGCAAGAAGGATCCAACAGAAACTAGATGAAGGGAACGAATGAACGAAGGAAGGATTTCAGAGGAGGAAAGGGAATGAAGAGAGAGAGAGAAGGGAAAGATGAGGGAGTGAAAAACAAAAAAGACGAGGAAATGAGAGAAGTGAAGCAAAAAAGGAGAAACTGGAAAACTAGATGGAGGCGAAGGGGATTTGATGGATGAAGGAAGAAATTAACAGAATAAAAAGGGAGGGAGGAAGAGAGGGGAGGAATAGAGGGAGAAAGAATGGAGAGAAAGGGGGGAGAGAAAGAGAGGGGAGGAATAGAGGAGGGAAATTGGAAGGGGACGAGGGAGCCGGCTGGATGAAGGACAAGGTATTGATAAGTTTTAATGGAGAGGAAGACCGTTTTGGCCGGAGGAGATTGACCTGTTATAGACCACTGAGAGAGAGAGAGAGAGAGAGAGAGAGAGAGAGGGAGAGAGAGAGAGAGCCAGNGGGACGAGGGAGCCGGCTGGATGAAGGACAAGGTATTGATAAGTTTTAATGGAGAGGAAGACCGTTTTGGCCGGAGGAGATTGACCTGTTATAGACCACTGAGAGAGAGAGAGAGAGAGAGAGAGAGAGAGTGAGAGAGAGAGAGAGAGAGACCAATATACTCCATCCACATTTACTGACCCCCTACCCTCCTACGCCCCCTCACGAGAACAGGGGTGCGTCTGGCTCCGGGCTACGTGGCGATGATCGTGCTGTCTTTGCTGTTCCTCTTCGGTGCCTGCTGTGGCTGCGCGGCTGTCCTCAGGTACGTTCCTTTCTCCCTTTGCAGCAGAAGGAATCCTGGACTCCCCCTCCCCTCCTCTATCTTCAGGCCCCCTCCTGCTCATTTCCTAGAATCACGTTCTCCCTTTTCCTTCAGTACACTTTTAGGCCCCGCTACCATTTCCTTTCACACACCCTCTCAGGATACACCTTTCTGTTCCCCACACTTTCAGGCTCCCCTTTCATAAACTTTTAGCCCCCCTTCTCCATTCAGTACACTTTCTGCACCATCTTCTTTCCCTCAGCGCACTTTGAGGCCCAATTTTCCTTTCAGTACACTCCTAGGCCCTTCTTTCCTTTCAAAATAATACCAGGACCCCTTTTCCCTCAGCACACTTTCAGGTCACCCCACCTCTTCCCTTCCTTACACTTTTAGGTCTCTATTTTCTCTTCAGTACACAGTCAGACTCCCACATTTTCCTCCCACACAGTTTCAGGCCCAATTTTCCCTTTCACATACATTCAGGGTTCCCCCTTTACACTTTAACCCACAGCAATCTTTTTCCTTCAGTTTACGTTCAGGCCTCCCTCAAACCCCTATTTACTTGAGGTTATTCAGGCCCCTTCTGCGGAGTCCCAGGCACCCCGGCTCGATTCTCTCTTCAGTATATTCAGGCCCCTTCCTCCTCACTTTAGTTCATTCAGACACTCCTTTTTCCCCCTCAACACATTTCCCAGCCCCAGCCCTCCCCCCTTCTCTTCTTGGCACGTCTGATCTTTCAGGCCCACCTTACTTCAGGCAGTAGCAAACCTCCTCAGTTCAGCATATTCAGGCGCCCTTCTCGTCACTTTAGCAAATTTCAATCCCCTATCCCCTTTCCATTCACTTTAATACAACCAGTCCCCCCCTCCCTTAATTGAGGAGGTTTTCAGGTCCCCCACATTATCCCACTTCAGTTTATTCAGGCCCTCTCTTCTCAGTCCAGCATATACAGTCCCACCGTCTTGTCGCATCACTAGATTCAGGCCCCTTTTCGATTTTTAAATCAGTATACTTACCTTAGCAAACACCCGGTCCTCTCACTTCTAAGTTTATTATGTTCGGGCACCCCTTCCTCTTTTTCAACCCCCTCGCCCTCTCTCATTTATTATATTCAGTCTCCCTTTACCCCACTGCATACTCAAGTCCCGTTTTTTCATTTTAGTAAGTTCTCATTTTCAATCCTGTATCTTGTTTCAGTTTATTCAGATCAATTCCTTCTCATTTTATCACAATGATAGTCCCTCCATTCCACATTTTCAGGAACCCCTTTTTTATATAGAGGCTCTCCCTTTACTTCAGCAAACTCTCAGGCCCCCTCCTTAGTTCTCATCTCTGTACATTCCAGGCCATGCTTCCTCATTTCAGTACATACAGACACTTTCATCTTCACTTCATTATACGAGTATGCAGGCCCCTGCATCCCCACTGCACTATATTCAGGCCCTCACATCCTCACTTCATTTTGTTCAGGCCCCTGCATCCCGACTTCATTATATTCTGGCCCTTGCATTTTCAGTTCAGTAAATTTAGGCCCCTGCATCCTTTGGTCATCATATTCAGGCCGCTGCATTCTCAATTTATTATACGCACGCCCCTGCTTCGTCACTTCAGCACATTCTCCGACCACTCAGAACTCCCATTTCTGTATATTCAAGTCCCTTCTTCTTTTCAGTATACTCAGGCACTTTAATTCTTATTTCAGTACGTTCTGGCCTTTTTTCACCCTTAATAATACTTTTACTCTTAGACCTGAGAATGCTTCAACACAGTCTTACGGTTATCAGAAACTAACATGGCGAATGAATATATTTATCCCCCGCTACAGTACTTTTTCAGACCTCCAATCCTACTTGCACATTTTTAGCAGATTCCCACCTCTACCTTCAGTGCATTCAAAACCCCCCTCCCCCCCTTCCCGCATATTCAGGCTGATTTCAACATACTCTCAGTTCACCCCCTTTCTTCTTCTTTTTACAGGATTTCTAAGCCTTCTTCCTCCCTTTACACGTCGCTTCGTTCAGGCTCCCTCCTTACCAGAATTCATCCATGGCATTCCCCTTCCTTGCGATACACTCTCAGACTGTTCTTCTTACTTTGGTATAGTAAGGTTCCTTCTTCATTATTTTAGTATAATCAGACGTTATCTCTTCACTTAGGCATATTCAAGCCCCCTTGGCACTTTAGTATGCACAGGCCCTCCTTCCGGGTCAGTGTACTTAGGCATCCTTTCTCACTTCACTATATACTGTACCGACACATTTCTCACTTCAGTATATTCAAGCCCCCTACTCAACTCACATTATATAAGAGCTCCCTCTGAATTATTTATATTCAGGGCCTTCATCAAGGACATTCCCAGTCAACCTTCCATTCTTTCACAGTACAAGTCCACCTCCTACCCATGAAACAGAATCCGTATTCACAAAGGATTTTAACCAATTCTTACGCTAAATGAGCCTTAATAAACAGTGTTATTTGTCAGAAGACAATATGTTTTCCAGTATCGTATCACGTTGTTATTGGTGCTGGAGAGGGATGCATTTATATGATGGCTCCATTTTACTGGGTGTTGCAGCTGCCCATTTATACATCCTAAATGGATGATGATAAAGCTGCTGACGAAGGGCGACTTCTGCTCGCAGTCCACTGGGTTTGTATTCAGATGAGCTTAGGGTTGCAACTTCTATAACGGTTACGTTATTATTCATTCTAGTCTGGGGTTTGCTGTGTTTGGTAGTAGCATGAGTTATCATAACAGCAAAATCAAATGCAAAGAAACTTTTGTGAATACGTACCAGGTTCTTTCTCCTTTAGATAGATCAACCTACCCCTCATCTAATTCTCCATCCTTTTTTCCCAGCTTTTTTTCTTCCAACTCATGCACAAACTGGATTAAGAATAATGAAGCTTCTATCGATGTTAATTAACTAGACAAAGTCTGACTAATTATTTGAACACGGCACAGAATGAATGTTAATAAGATATAATATAGACAATAATTAAGAGAGACTTTCATGTTATGGTTAATTATGTGTGTTGAGTTCCTGGTAATTAATGCTGTTTGTTTAATATACTTAATTTTTAACTCAGTATAAGTGGGGTGAACTTATACCTCCTTACGACCTTCCATCTTTCACTGATATTCCTTCTCTGCCTCTTACATTGCACATCTTGATTCATCCTGCCTGCTGCTGCCTACTTGATCTGTCTTTTGCTGTCCACTTTACCTCACTCCTCCTCGTAGTCTATCTTGCCATATTTATCTTAATGATCTGTCCCACTCACCTCTCCCGTTAGTCCATCCTTCTTCACCCCTCCTGTTAATTCTTCCTGCCGTACCTCTCATCTTGGTCCATCCTGTCATACTTATCTTGTTGGTCCATCCTGTCATACCTATCTTGTTGGTCCATCCTGCATCACCCCTTTCCTTGGTCCACCCTTATCACCTCTGCTGATCGTATTCTATCTCACCTTCCCTGTTTGTCCAATCTGTCCATTTCTACCACATTTAACCTACTTAACCTCATAACCTTAAGCCAAGTAAACCATCCCGCAGCCACAGTCCTTCGTAAAGATCAACATCGCTGCATCACACACCAACTAGTATCATGGAAAGATTAAGCCCAAACATCACCCTTCAAATCCCTTTTTTGACTCCCAACATTCATTCCAACACAAGCACACAACTACCATACGCCTTTTCAGGCTGACCCAACTCATCATAGATGCTTTCAAAAATGAAACTCCAAGAACTTGATCCCCAAGCTGGCCTCGCAAAGCGTTGCTCGATGTGCCTCCACCAAGCTTTGCATACGGACTCTCCATACAATCTTCATGACCTTGCTGACTTATTCAGTTCATCTTCCCTTCATATTCGAAAACCGTCTAGGGTTTCAGGAAATATCGCGTCCACAAGGATAAACTAAGTCGACCCCATATGACTTTTACCCTTGACCTGCTGATGTAGCTGACCTAATCAGTTCTTCATCTCCTCATACTGCATTATTGACAAAAATTTGGTGGAAAGCCGTCGATGGGTTCAGGAGATATTGTGCCCACAAAAGTATTATAGAAGCATGGATCCATGCATGCACTCACCCACTGACGCCGGACGGACAGTCAAATCACTTAATGCTTCCCCCACCATAGGTGGGCAGAGGTATAATAAAAATAACCCCCACAAAAACCGAACCCAGCATCAGAAAAGATAAACTTTCGATACAGTACCAAAGATATATCTCGATGTGCCAACTCTGAAATGCAAACATGGAAGACAACGTAAAAAGAAAATGTTTGGGACAGGCCAAAATACGAAACTAAAACCAGTTTTCTGAAACGTATATATATCGGTGTCCCACAGGGGTCAGTCCTCTCACTTTCGCTTTTTGACCTATCCACCCCACTCCTTCCTAGTAACAGCACTGTGTCCTTTGGTTATGACCTAGAGAAAGCTTTGCAATAGTAAACTACACAAGCAACAGGCCATCTCAATTAGTTCCTACATTAACTGGAACATTAGCTTCAGCAAAACAGAATGATTACTCCACCAGTTAAACAACCATCACTATTTTCATTCCTGACAGACACGATTGCCAAAAATACACATAGATCTTCCACTTTGACCACTCACTCTCTCAGTGTAGAGACTCCACAAATTTAACCTGTTTTCGACACCACGTGACCTTTCTCAACATACAAGCAACATGTAAAGGCATGTTGTAAACTCTTGTCTTGAAAACACTCACAGTTACTATCTTCATAACAGCAGATGGAATCTGTGAAAAGTGTTTAAATTTGCATGTCCAAGCTGGGCCCTCTGCTTAATGTGCACAAATATGGAGAAACTTCGAAAACACAAACCAAACCTTAAAAAATAATAACTGAATGCATAAAGCCCACAAACAGAGACCATATGCACCAAGACACTATAGAATTTCATGGTGCACTATCACCCCACCACAAAGAAATACGAAACAGAATCTAAAGAAAATGCCTCAGCCACAGAACTCTTCCTCCATTTATCCATAGACATGCAAACACGTCCCCAGATATTCAACGCAAAACCCCAGAATCTGCCCCAGAAAAGCATCCTTCATGAATCATCATATGACAGTCATTCCTCAGAAACTATTCTATCCATTGATACATGAGTGCAGTTAGTCAGAAGACGACGCAGCCATCATCCTTCCATGTTTCGGCAGCCTTTAAAGTATTGCAGACCCTCACACCACAGCACAATTTGGCGTCTGATGCATCTCCTTATCACAACACAAACAGTCCTTGGTCCATAACCTCAACAAAAGACCTGTGAAAGCGCCCTGTTAAAGAGGTCGGACTCCTGCAGTCCTCTGGGTACACATGCACATTAATCCGCTTACAGCAAAACCAACAACCTTCTCTCTCTTGCTGGAACCTCATGCCCCACTTAACTCTTTCATCTATCCTCTCACCTCTGTAGATGGTTCATCTTGCCTACTTCATCCTCATTTATCCTTCCATGCTTCTCCTATTGATTCCGTCCTACTTCACCTCTCCTCTTTGTCCATTCTGCTTTCCTCTGCCACATTTACCATTCCTCGCTTCACTTCTTGGTCTATCCTGCCAATCTCTGCCACATTAATTTATCGTCCCATGCTTCTCTTCTTCGTCCATCTTGTCTAACTCTGCCTTATTTATCTTGCCTCGTCTCTGTTCTTGGTCCATCCTTCCTTCTTCACCCTCTTTTATACTGCCCCACCTCTCTTGTTGCTCCATCCTGCCTATTTGTGCCTCACTTATCACGCATAACTTTTCTGTTGATTCATCATTCCAACCCCTGAAAAACATATCGTGCATAGCGTTTCTTATTTTCTTTTATTTTTATTGTATTTACTTATTGTTTATTTTATTTATTTTCTTCTTTGACTAAAACTGTAGCCTCATCCTCTGTATCTGTTAGCAGTGTGCGTAAACCTTATTTCATGAAGGGTAAGGACCCCGTTCATTACGATGTCGTGATTTTATATTCATTCTTGGCACATCCAGAAGGATTTTATTAAGTTTAGGAGAGAATTTGCTAACTGAAGTGGTTAGATGAAGCCTTCATTATCCCGTTCATTAGTAGATGACCGTCCAGTGTTGAATAACACCGTATGGTCATACGTTGAACAAAATATATACAACGTCATTGAATAGGAGTTGACGAGGTAGAAATATGAAACTTCTCTTATTAAATGGCGGTAACATATTTTGGGCTTGCCCTCAGCTTGCTGACACAGGTTTAACAAGTGGTGCCAGACACAACAAAACTCGCCTGACAGCAGAAATTTTATTGCTGTTAAATACCTAATCGTTACTGCCATTTATTGTCAGTTCTCAAAGTTCAAGGTAATGGCGCAGATGTTTTCAAGTTACACCCTCTGAAAGTACGTGATCTTGTGTTTCACCTTTCAGGGTCACTCGAGGTCAAAGGTTATGGTGCTAAATGAAAGCCTATATGAGACTTTCTATGTCTTGATAATAGTAAATACCTCTATCATCAACGAGTTTCGAGTTATAGCCCCCTGAATATCTGTGACCTTGAGTTTGACCCTTCAGGGTCACTTACGGACTAAGGTCATGACACCAATGATAAACCCGTATGGGACTTCCAATATGTTGATAACAGTAGATATCTATCTTCACCGAGTTTCAAGTTGTAGCCCCTGAATATCCGTGACCTTGAGTTTGACCTTTCAGGGTAACTCAAGGTCAAAGGTCTTGATGCCAAATGAAAGCCCATATTACGAGTTCCTGTATGTTCTAAGAGTAAGTAACTATCTTCATCCGGTTTTAAGTTACAGACCTTTGAAAATTTGTGACGTTGACTTTGACTTTCAGAATGACTCGATTACTTTCTTTTGGGACCAGTGCCCACTTATCCTGAAAGTTTCATGTAATTTCATTCAGCCTTTTATCCGTAATGTTGCTAACAAACTAACAAACGAACAAACTCTGTCCGGGCGAGGTAATTATACGGCATTAAGTCGTCCTCTTCCGGTCAAACAGTCAATCAGTTACCTGCGTTTACCAGTCACGCCTCCACGTC
>JAGKTI010002492.1:0-26719 GCA_018397915.1 Birgus latro
CCTACTTTTCCATTCATATCTCCAATTAAAAACACTCTCTCATTCCTCTCAAACTTTTCCATGCACAGTTCCATATTTGCCCAGACCTCTTCTTTCACTCTGCTTGCATGATACTGGGTTGGCACATACATATACAGTAAGTCCTCGTTTTTCGCTGTTTTGATGTTCTGTCAAAACGTCGTGAAACGTGAAACATTGAAGTGTGAAGTTAAGAATCAATGGAAAAAACAGATGGGCATTCCAGTGGGACAGGTACCTACCCTATCACAAAGTACTATAACACCAAACAGGCCCTACCCAAAATTAAATGAGTGTTTACTACTTGCTTATACAGCCTAACACAATAAACATGTACCTGAAAAGACATTAAAAGTGTAACAAAGCCACTGAAAGGCCAAACCCTCCAATGTAGCCCACACGGTTTGTTTTGATCACATAATTCACTGTACTGTTTTTCCACACTCTATAGGACTGAATTTCTAAGTTCAACATTTACATTACTATTCTGGTAAGTTTATGTGGAAGTTAAAATACTATTAAATAACGTTAAAGCAAGAAATAAAGTCTCATAACCAGTTTACCTGATAGCCATTGGGATGTTGACTGGATTAGTTGTTCTTTTAAGATTTGTGGTAGTGCTATTCCATAGGACTGAAATTCTAAGTTCAACATTTACATTACTGTTCTGGTAAGTTTATATGCAAGTTAAAATACTATTAAATAATGTTAAAGCAAGAAATAAAGTCTCATAACCAGTTTACCTGATAGGCATTGGGATGTTGACTGGATTAGTTGTTCTTTTAAGATTTGCAGTAGTGCTTTCCCATAGGGCTGAATTTAATAGTTGTTCTTTTAAGATTTGCAGTAGTGCTTTTCCATAGGGCTGAATTTCTAAGTTCAATATTTATATTACTGTTCTGGTAAGTCTATGTGCCAGTTAAAATACTGTACTATTAAATAACGTTAAAGCAAGAAATAAAGTCTTATAAGCAGTTTACCTGATAGCCGTTAGAATATTAACTTGTTTAGTAGCCTTAGATCAGCTGAGCTACCAAAACAGAGAGGATGGCAGATGCTGCAAGGTCATGTATTGATTGAAGACATTTATTTGATAGTGTTTGTATGCTCAAGTGTCAACAAAACTCACATTTAACACATTAATAGTCATTCTTATATATATGCACTTGTATTATGGAGCTGAAGTAGTTGCCATCTTCTTTGTTTACAAACAGGGGAGCATATACGTTGTCTGCTGAGTGTCGGCTGCCAGCTGGGGGCATCAAGGTTAGGGGAAAAATGACGAAGTTTGCAACATGTCAAAAACTTTTTTCTTTCGCGAAAAATGAAGCGTCAAAGTAAAATTCATCGAAATATGAGGACTTACTGTACACAATCACCCACATTTGTAATCCTGCTTTGAATCTTACCCACACAATAACCAACTGATCTATACGCTCTTATATTCTTCCATCTCTTGCATGCAACAATATATACACCCTTTTTTCCCTCTCATTCTCACTTACTCCTGCACATATACCCCATCCATATTCCCACTGTCTCACACTTTCACCTCTCCATTTAGTTTCCGTTAATCCACATATGTCCATTTTTGCACCCTCAAGCACCTGGACAACCCTTCTCTCTTTCACCTCATCATTCGCACCCCTTACATTCCATGTTGCAATCCATACCATGTCCTTTGTCTGGTCCTCGGTCCTCATGTGTCTGTCAGTCCTGGTCCAAGGCTTCTTGTCTGTATTTTTTGTTACCTGTTTTCTAGGCAGGGGCACTAATCCTCCGCCAACCCACTTGATGAGACGTAGGGAACACATGATGGTTGGTTATAAGGTTACCACCCAGCATATTAAATGCTTTCCTGGTTTACAGGAAATCAATTGGCTTGTCACTCAATATACAGTTACCCTGACAAAAAGTACCACTACACTGAATGGGTGGATGATGGGCACCCCCACCAACCGCTAATTACATTTTTCCACTTTCTTTTAATGGATTTTGAATGACTTTGACCTAAATTTTTGTAGGAAAACACAAAACTTGTGATGGGAGGAGGGAAATATTGCAACCATGTGTGGTTTCTGAGAAAAAAAGAAAAAAATCTATCTATCCATCTATTGCCAGACGCCTTAATCCCGTGAGGAGTGGCCACAAACTAAAAATGAAAACACAAAACAAAAATGAAAATAATAATAATAATAATAATGAAAAGTTTGCCACATGGGCACGATGATTGCAACTGTCTTCTTACAATGCTACGATCTCCAGGAAAGTATTTTAGTACCAGAGTATGCAATATACTTATCTGCTTATTTAAACTACAAAAAGTGTTCAGGAAAAATAAAATATACCTATCCTGAGGTATTTAAGGAAGCTGCCAGTTCACCTGTGGCAGGCTGTTTACCGACGGGACATGTTGATCACCAATGAACTTGCCAACAGGCCACATCAGTGCATCAAACGTTCAAATCTATGGGAAACCTAACGATCCAGCCTAACCTAACCTATCCTGACCAAGCTTACACAAACTGGAGGCCTTTGCCCCCAGACCCCTTAGATTTTAACTAACTAGGACTGCCACTTAACCCAATATAGAGAGCCCCCAAAGTATATGTCAAGCCAAATCCCAATCTGAATTATTTATTAAACCTAATCTAATCAATCTTAACCCAACCTATTCAAATCTAACCCATCCTATCCTAACCTAACTTAATCTATCCTTTACTGGTAGCAGCATGAAGTGGGGGAGAAGCCCAGCTCACTCTCTTCTCATCTGAATGTAAGTGACTGGTGGGTGGTGGGATGGGACATGGCTAGGAGAGGTTTGGAGTCAGAGTGGTGACCAGTGCAGGAATACCACCTATGCTGGAAAGATTTCTTCACTTCACCTATCTGTGCTCTCACTCTCTCTCTCTCCCTTTCCCCTCCTCCCTCTCCACAATGCAACCTCACCTCACCCATACCACCTCGCCCTTTTTCCAGATTGCTTTCCACTTTGCCTGCTTGTCTGACTGCATGGTTTGAATTAGGCTTTGGGTGTTTATTGTATGTCACATCTAAGGCTTAACTCTTTATATATTTGTAGCAATCATTTCTTATTGCAGAACATCAAAATTTACACCTACATTTTAATACCGTCAAGTTCAGTATATGGACGAATATAAACTGTTGTACCCAATACTGTATATAAAACTTTTGAACAATGGCAATCAATTTGGTGACAGGAGGAGACGGTGAGTGGCTGATTAAAGGACTTTTGCTAGATCCATCTTAGCAAGAGAGTTATGCGAGGTCTGTTCAGAAAGTATCAGACCATAGGCTCTAAAAAAGCAAATAGATAACCTGTTGAGCAAAGACACTAATCCCCTCAAAGTAGGCCCTTTCTGACTTGACACACACAGCCCAGCATTCTTTCCACTGCCTGAAACATTATTCAATGTCAGTTCAGTATCTCCTGCAGGTGCTTTGTTGTATTCATCGTGATCTCTCTCCTCTCAAATCGAGAACCCTTCAGCGGAGTTTAGAGCTTGGGAAATAACCAAAAGTCACACAAAGCCATGTCTGGTTAAGTAGGGAGCCTGCCGGACCTGCAAGAAGTTGTGCTTGGCCAAAAATTCCTGAATCAGGTGAACTTCCAACTTGCCGCTTTCCAAAGGTCTGGTCTCTTCCATCGAACTGCAACATGAAGACAACAGATACTGTCCAGATGGTAATGTTTGTTAACAGCCTGACCTTCTGGTGTATATGCGTGCATATTCGTGATGCACAACGCTACGGTAGTTGAAAAAAAGTGTCAACATGCGAGTGCATTTCACCTTGCTGCAGACCTGTCGTGCTTTTTTTGGCCAAGGTAACCCTCCTCCTTGCACTGGCACGACTGTGCTTTGGTTCCCGGGACATACCCGTAGCCACATCCAAATCTCATCTCCAGTGATAGTAGTCTTCAGAAAGTCTGGATTGTGATTTGCACACTGAAATGTGTCTAGAGCAACGTTCATCTGCAGCTGGTTGTTCATGTGAAAGGAGCACTGGAACGAACCTGTGGATCCCTCACTGTTTCCAGTTTCATTAACAATTTCTCTGACAGTCAACTGACAATTTCCCATGGCCAAATTGCAGACTTTCTTACCATTTTCAGCACTCCTGTTTGTTGTTGGCCTCCCAGGATGTGGATCCCTCTTGACTGACATTTGGCCATTTTTTAAGCAATTGTACCACCCCTTTATTTGTGTTACTCCCATGGCTTCATTCCCTAAAACTTACTGGATCTTCCTGAGAGTTTCAACTTGGGAATCACCTAGTTTCTGAAAAAATTTGATGCAGTAACACTGTTTGACCTTTTTGGTTATCATGACAAATGCAGGAATGCGACAAGCGTAGGGTGCACGACCTTGAACACACGCTGACTGGCAGCCACTGATTCACTCGTGGCAGCTGGCATTAATCATGCAGGTGCATGAAGGTCCTGCACTGTGCTTTACTAAACCCCACCCCTATCCTCTGACTGGTTGGCGAGAAAAAAAAATGAGGTTGGATACCTTCTGAACAGGTCTCGTATGTACAGAAGAAGAAGAGGGGTGAAAAGATTAGTAAGAGAAAGTAAGATAAGAGTGGATGAGGAATTTGGAAGGAATTTGAGTGCAAAGTGGGAGAAATGTAAGAAAATGTGCAGGAAGGAGAAGGTAATACAGGAGTGCGAGGTAAAAATGGAGGACTGCTAGTGGAGAAGGGAGAAAAGTAAGCAGATGGAGAGAACACTTTAAGGAATTGTTAAAGATAGAGAATGAAAGTAATGTGAGTATAAGTGGCTGGGGAATGGCTGGGAGAAGGAGATGAGAAGAAAGGAAGAGATCAGTAGGATAGAAGTAGAGGAAGCAATGAAGGAAGTCAAAATGGGCAAAGTCACAGGAAGTGATGGAATGCATGGTGAAATGCTGAAGCATGGGGAAGAGATAATTGTAGCTACCATGGATATGGAAGATGTGCAGGTTGGCCTGGAAGGAAGTCCCTGAGGAATGGAAGTAAGGTACGGTACCATTATTCCGCTGCACAAAGGAAAATTGAAAAAAGAATTGTGTGGTAATAATGGGGGCATATGTTTTCTTAGCGTAAAAGTTAAGTACATGACTGCATACTACAGACAGAGTTAGGGAAATAACAGAGGAATTAGTTGGAGATGAACAAGAAGGTTTTAGGAAAGGAAGAGGTTGTGTAGAGCAGATATTCATCCAAAGGTGTTTAGTGGAGAAATTTCTATAGAAGGGAAAGAAGTTGTATGCAGCCTTCATGGATTTGAAGAAAACATATGACAGAATGGATAGACAAGGAATGTGGGAAAATATGAAGAATGTATGGAGTAACTGGGAAACTGTTGAATGCCATGAGTATGTATGAGGGTGCTAGGGCTGCAATGTGTGGGGATAGTGAAATGAGTGAATTTTTCCATCTGAATGTTGGATTGAAACAAGGGCGTGTTATGTGTCCATGGTTCTTCAATCTGTATACAGATAGAGTTATAAATGAGAAACAAGGTAGGGCAGTGGTTGATGGAGTGGCCCTAATGAGAGAGGGCAGCATTTGGAAACTTCCTGTTCTACTGTTTTTGCAGATGATACTGTAGCTATTGTTAGGCAAAAATGAAGGGGAACTGCAAGGCTTGGTGAATGAGTCTGGGAGAATGTGTAAGACATGGAATCTAAAGGTGGATGTAGGGAAGAGTAAGGTTGTGGTTTTCGAGAGAAAGGAAGGTACTGAATGCACTACGAGGCTGGATGAGGTGGAAATGGAAAATGTGAGTGCATTTAAGTACTTGGGTAGTGTGATGAGTAAGGATGGGAATTTAGAGAATAAAAAGCTTCAAAGGGTACAACAGGGAAGAATGGTTGCTGGTTCTCTGAAAGCAGTGATAAGAAATAGGGAAGTGAACATGGAAGGAAAAAAGTCACTGCACTGTGGTACTGCGATACCAACTTTAACATATGGAAGCCTTGATGGAAGGACACAAATCAAGAGTGAGAGCAGTGGAAAAGAAATATTTGAAAGGAGCATGTGGAGTTACGTGGAGAGAAAGACTGACAAATGAGACAGTGCAGGAGCATTGTGGTATGGGTGTGGGAGTGATAGAAAGAGTTTCAAGAAATACACTAAGGTGGTTGGCCATATGGAGAGAATGGAGAGTGAGAGACTACTGAGGAGAGAATATGTGAGTGAAGTGGAGTACGGGAGGGAGAGGGAGGGGGGGACCAAGGATGAGATGGGAGATGGAGCAAAGAGATATAGGCCTATGAGAGAGGAGGGACTGAGATGGGGTGGGGGGTGCACAATAGCAGGGGAGGAGGCAACATGGAGGCAATTTGTTTGTGGCCACCTCTTACATGATTAAGGCATCTGACTAATAACAGATAGAAGAGACAGACAGCAGGAGAAGGTAAGTGGCTGATTTCAGGACTTTCAGTGCACCCATTATAGCAGGTCTTTTTAATTCTCATCAAATTTAATTTACTACCAGAAAGTGTCATTGCATTTTGTGTACAGGGTATTTCTGTGAAAGCAGATACACTGAAGACAATCATCTTGTTTCAATCTTAAAGGCTCCAACATGCTTGCATGCATCAACTTTGGTCACCTTGGCCTAATGAAAGCTTTCCAAGCTGCTCAATCTCTGGCAGCCTCCCTACTCAGTCCCCTACCTTTAAGGTCACACTCTATAACCTTGTCCCAGGTCTTTTTTGGGGTGCCTCTCGCAACCCCACCCCCAACGTTTACACTTCTCACTTTCTGCACCCAAGTGTCATCCCCCATCCTCTCCACATGCCCAAACCATCTCAATCTACCCATCTTCATCACAGCATCAATACATTCCAGTCCCACCTCAACTACCCCTCCTCATCACAACACCAATACACTCCAGTCCCATCTCAACTACCCCTCCTCATCACAACACCAATACTGTACACTCCAATCTCATCCTTCCTCTCAATTCTTTCACCTTAAACCTAGCCCCCCCAGGCCTTACATTCAAGGATGCACTGCACATCCACCTAATCATTGTTATTTCTGGATATCTGAGCCTATGAATATCCTCTTCCTTTCCTACCCAAGTCTCACTACCATACAGCACTACACTCCTAACACATGCCACATACAGTCGAGTCGTCTAATCCGCAGCAATATGGTTCTGGACCACTGCCGTGCTTTAGAAATTCCGTGGCTTATAAATACCATAACTTATGGGAAAACTTACTTATGGTTCTAGCCTCTCAGCCATGTTGCCACATATCACCCTACCTACACCCAACTAGTTACTTGCAAACACTAGCATACACTCAAACAATTATTCAATGCATGTAGTACTGGGAATAAAGAACATTAAACATTAAATAAACAATATTAAAGGGTCTTACCTGACTCCGACCAATGACAATGCTTAATTGGAAGGGGTGGGTATGGGGGTTCCGAGGCTAGAGGCAAACTAGGGCCTCTCAACACGAAGCAAGTGTGGTGGTGCCTCATGCTGACGCCGCATCAGCCCCACTTCTTCTTCGATTCATTAATGCCACAATCAGCAGCTATTCTTGCCCTTTTCTCTCCATTCTCAATGCGACAAATAACATCCATTTTCTGGTCGTATGTAAGTGGTGGCTTTTGTTTCTGTCTCTTTTGCAACAAAGTCTTAGGCCGGTCATGATCTGGCATTGTAACATGCTGGAAGGGCAAGTCCATCCATCCATCCATCAGCCAATCCTACCTTACCCCATGAGGAGTGTAGAAGCCCAGGGCTAGGCATGTTGGTCCTGACATTTAACATGAGAGCGGCCAGATTCACTCATCCCTGAGTGGAATTACATGAGCAATAACCCCAACCACACCTTGGATATAAACTTTCATCGGCTCAATCCGACTGGAGCGCCGCAATTACCCACTAAACCACCAGGCATCATAATTTGGTTATATGGTTACCACCCAGCATAGTAAATGGTTTCCTGGTGTACAGGAAACCATTTGGCTTGTCACTCAGTATAGTCACCCATAGGCATAAGGAACAGCAAAGAATGATGGAAAGAAAGACAAAAGAGGGAGTGTAAAGTCACTTGTAGGCAGAAAGATGAGGAGAGAATGCAGTAAAGAAAGACAGAAGAGGAAGGAAGGAAAGAAGGGAGGAGAGGAAAGGGCAGACACCCAAAAGCAGCACTACATCAAGTGAGTGGATGATGAATGCCAGGTAGTCCTCAGAAAAAGTGTTCATGGCCAATCTCGCAGCAGGTGGTGCAGGAATAAACAATGGAGGGAAGTAGTGTGTGCACTTGCTGCCAGGGAACAGTTATGATTGGCTTCTCATTACTTGTCATGCTTGCCTGTGAACGGCTGATGGCCTCGGTTTGCGGCACAGACATGAGCCATGGAAATCTCAAACGGAAATGTGTCGCTTTGGCATCAAAAGTCCACACTTTAAGCACATAACTGTGGTTTCTGCTACTTTCGGTTCTAAGCGTGAGCCATGCCATGGATTAGAAAACCGTGGCTTACAAACACACGTTTTATCATCTCAACTGTACAAAGATCTCTTATCACAGAGGGAAATATGAAAAAAAAAAAAAAATTGAGGACAGCTTTTCTTAACCCTTAATCATTGGGCGTCAGTCGGGACAGACGCTCATGGGATGGATGAATAACACCGGGTGTTGGTCGGAACTGCAAATGCAATCTCGCCACAGTCAGAATTGGCCGCCATTTGATCTTTGCACCAAAGTGTAGGGAGAGACTCCCGCCCGCCAACGCAAGCGCAGTTCAGTCTTCTCAGTGACTCAGCCAGGTGAACAGCGATGTCATCAGAATTCGCCTTGTCCGATTCTGTCCTCGCCTCATGTGGACCCCTTGCCTCAGCCACCCCTGCCAAGACTGTGCCCAAGGATACTTGATGTGCAAGTGATGTGTTTGTCTGTCTGTATTTTATAAGTGATAATGAAAGTTCAAGGCTGATAAGTGTAGTCGAGTTTGTAAATAGTAATCCCTCTAATATCCGGACATCCAATAACCGGACATACTCACTAACCGGACATTCTGGGCTGCCCAACCCCCAAAATGAAAAAGAAATCCGAAAAAATCGATTAATTTTCGATTTTTTGGGACCGCGTCAGTTTGAATTTCCCGCGCGCGCCGATCCCCTCTGTTTACACTCGTGCCACCACTATCGGTCGCCATTACCCACTCCCCTCCTCCCTCATGAACAACTCCGAAAATGGCGGCCGAAGTGATTGCTTTTGTGGTGATACCCTACCTCCTACAGTGCTTGATACTGCTCTTCACCTTCTTCATCATGTGTGTGATGATGGCCCCGCCTCCTGAGAAGGGGAAAAGAGTGGTTCTGACTCTGGAGAAGAAGAGGCAGATACTGGACAAGGTGGACGCCGGCTGGTCAACAGGGCGCATCTTATGTGAGTTCAACCTCCCTCGCTCCACCTTGTTTGATATCAAGAAGTCCCGAGACAAACTACAGCAGTACACGGCTGATTTCGCATCGAAGACCAGACGAAACGTGCAGAGGAAGGTGATGCTTACTCCTAAGTATGCAGACATTGACCGCTCCACGTTGATTTCGTATCGACAACAACGTGCTGCTGGTGTGTTGGTACGTGGAACGGAGCTGAAAGCTGCTGCTGAGAAGTTCACAAGGCTCCATGGATCGTCACTAGACCACACGGGAATTTACTGTTGTGTACAGTGCAGTGAAGTGATGTTATTCCAGTTATAAAAAAAAAACTTGGTGAAAGTGTTGGTGAGAAGTGTTGGTGATTCTCAAGTGGAAAGGTGTGTCAGGTGCAACGTCTTCCTGTCAGAGTCTGAGATGATAGAGTGGGTTATTACATCAGGACGGTCGCTTTCTGTTTGTAAGTACCCTAACTTCATGCCTAACGTGTTTTCATCATGCTGTACATGTGTTAAAAAATTACCGAAAATGTTAATCATAATTTCCTGCTTGCTATTTAATTTTTCCATGCATGGTTCTTAAGCAAAACAGCTAGAAAAAAGGTTGAAGCAGTGAATTTCATGGCCAGTCCTAACCTAACCTAACCTATGGTTACCATAAAGATTTTCATGCCTAATGTGTTTTCATCATGCTGTACGTGTGTTAAAAAATTACCGAAAATGTTAATCATAATTTCCTGCTTCCTATTTAATTTTTCCATGCATGCTTCTTAAGTAAAACAGCTAGAAAAAAGGTGGAAGCAGTTAATATCATGTCCGGTCCTAACCTAACCTAACCTATGGTTACCATAAAGATTTTCATGCCTAACCTGTTTTCATGATGCTGTTAATCTGTTAAGAAGTTACCCTAAATGTTAATCATAATTTCCTGCTTGCAATTTAATTTATCCATGCATGGTTCTTGAGTAAAACAGCTAGAAAAAAGGTTGAAGCAGTTAATTTCATGTCCGGTCCTAACCTAACCTAACCTAACCTATGGTTACCATAAAGATTTTCATGCCTAACCTGTTTTCATNTGAGAAAAGATGATTTCCATGTCCAATACTTACTTATACTATGCTGGCAAGTTCTGAGCTCCTATGACTCAATCACCCCTAAATCATCATTTTTTGGTTAAAATTCAATAAATTCATGCTATGTATGCATTATTTACAGTATGTGAAAAGGGACCTAAATAAGTGCTATTCATGTCCAGCAGGGAGTTAGGCAGGTAGTTTTCTGACTTAGGTTAGGTTAGGTTAGGGTCATGAAAAACCAGTGCTGGAGATTCAGGACCAATATCCGGACAAAACCAATATCCGGACATGCCTTTGGCTCTATTACGTCGGATATTGGAGGGATTACTGTATCTTGAGTCACCCTAGCAATAATGAAACAAAACCAAAGCTGCACCTGTAGAAAATGTTTTGGGTTGAACTTCTGTATTTTTCTTGGCCCTGAAACCATTATGCAAAATATATGATATATATACAGAAAACTATAAATGTCATATCAAGTGGAGGGGGCGAGAGGGAGGGGGAGGCCGAGGATGAGATGAAGGGATGGAGTGGAGAGGTATATGAGAGAGGGGGGTGTGAGTTGGGAGCATGGTAGTGAAATGGCAGGGGACAGAGTGACATGGAGGCGATTTGTTTGTGGCCACCCCGTTCGGGATTGAGGCGTCTGGCAATAGATAGAAGTATACATGGTTAAAAAAGTAGCGCGCAGGAGGGATATGAAAACCTATCTATGACATACTTATGCAAGCATGTTTGACAACAAGGAGAAAAATCATCAAACATTTGTAGAGTCCATCGTCTGTGGCGTCAAACTGTTTTGGGCCAATTGTGCACTGATACTTTTTTTAATCGAGTGTACAAGTGAGGCGACACAGGATTAGATGATGATGATGATGACAAACAGATTAAGTGCTACAGAACACAGGTAGTAAAGTAAGGGCTATAGAACATAAGTAGAAAAGTGAGTGTTTTCGCAAGTTAGGGCCATGAGTACACGCGCGGAGACATCCCTCTTCAAGCGCCAGATGTTACTCAAAATTCTTCATGTCCATACTCAGCGAAACAACCACCTGCAAACCTGGGGATGCTTTCATTCACAAGAAGAGTTGGTGAGTAATATGGTCTTTAACCTTCAAACACAAGGCTATTTATACCATGCGCCACAGCGCGGTCCTTCTCTCTGCGTGGGAATTGTTCTTAAAATAGCCTGTTTTCAAACCTCAACATCTTAGAAACTATAGCAGTGAGGGAAACAAATTAATGACCATATTACTCAACAACTCTTCTTCTTGCCAACAAAAGTAACCCCAGGTTTGTAGGTTGTCGTGTCGATGAGTAAGGACGTGGGAAGAGGACTAATTTGAAGCGCAAGAGGTAAGATGTGTTCGTGCGTGTGCTTGCAGCCCCGAATATGGCTTTGTTCTCAATGTGATAATTTCTCCATTACTAGGTAAACTAGATACTGTGGCATCCAAGGCACACCCTTTGGCACTATCACTTAGCTGTTTCCTAGCATCATTGGAAAGAGGCTTGGCAGGGGTGAATGAGGCAAAAGTCCACATGTGGCAGGAACGGAGTCTGATAAATTAAGAAAATATTATCTTACACCTGGCAGAGTCAGAGGCGACTGAGGTGTGGTTGGCTCAGCTGGCTGGACTCTCTCCCTTTTGATGATGAGATACAGTGGCAGCCACTTCAAACTGCGGCGCAAACATGGTGTCAGCTCCTATCGACACCCAGCGGGAATCTGGCACCTCTTCACTGTCAGTTCAAACTGACACCTGGCAGTGAGGGGTTAATTTGTTTCCCTAACTGCTATATTTTCTCTGACATGAAGGTTTCAAAAAAGGCTATTTTGAGAAAAGATGCCTGTAAGGAGAGAGCAATGGAGCCAAAAATTGCCCAGCTTTTTGGGGTTAAGACGATATTTTTTACTTTGAAAATGCAACATAATTATCATAATTTTGCATAAATGCTTTTATAATTACCATAATAAAGGGAATCCTGCAGCACTAATATGGCTGCCAGTATTAAACCGAGAATGGCAGGTAACATTTTGATATGCCCTGTGCTTAACTACTAGCTACTTACATCATGGAAGTTGAGCCATAAATCATAATTTCTGTGGTTTGTTTTGGCATGAACTGTGGTCGGCTGTTCATCGGTCAGTAAAATGGAGGCAGCTAATTTACCTTATCATACAATAACATATCCTCTTTCATCTTGTTGCTAACCCTAAAATCAGTTTCCAATAAAATGACCCAATTTTTTTTGGGTTTGGTACCACAACTTATCAGCAGTGCCTAAACTATAATACATAACTTAAAAATTTAGCAACATGTACTTCATCACATTCCCTATCAACCTGTTTTTTTTTTTTTTTTTTTTTTCACACCAGAGGTCCCCTCAAATCCCAATGGCACAGATGAAGGGCTATAGCACCTGCCAAATATTTTGCTAATCTAACCTGCCCTTAGTATCATATTACTGCAGCATTTGTGTGTTATGGTTTACCAAATGATCAAACTTAACCTTAGTCATAAGCTTCTACATCAACGAATGGATCTCCCAAATTTTGTCCAGAACTATTAACTACTCATGAAACAATAATTTAAAAATTTGGTTGTTATATAGTTTTAGCCAATAACTGAATTACGAAATTTTGATCCGTTTTTTGGTATTTTAGACAATTCTAAGACAATTTTCTTCTATGGCATTTTTGTCGCAAATTATCTTTATCTTACTAGTGAAGATAACCTAACCTAACCTAATCTAACCTTCAGGAGTAAAATAAAAATAATTTGATGAAAATACCATACAAAAAGTATCTTATTGTCTAAAATACTGAAAAAAAAAGAACAATATCTTTTAATTCTGCTTTAGGCTGAAACTATAATAATACCAAATATAAAGTGGGTGGGCACCACTTACGATAATCGCCGGAATAAGGCTGAGAAATAATTGATCAGTAACTCCCACCATCGCGGAATGAAAATCGAATAAATAACTCCTTGCACTTTCATCGGCTTCCTGATTGGTTACGGTATCGGTATTCTACACATTATTTTCTAATATGGCTTGGGGTGAGAAAAAAAAAAAAAAAGGATTTTATAATGCTAAACCCTCTATCGTTAGTTTTCAATCGTAACTTACAGTATCTGTGTATCTTCGATATTTTCCATGATGAAGACTAATGCAGCTTATTGAAAGTTGTGGAGGTCTTCAGCAGATCCTAGAGAGGGCTAAAGAAATGAAAGCTTCCATAAATACAAGCCCTGCGAAAGCTCGTGCGCTCAGCTATGCCAACTAGTAAATATTGCAACATTTATACTGGACGAATAACAGAAAACTGAGGAGTGGGATTTCACGGTAACTTCATTTTTAATCGTTGGCACCCTATCCTAAATTTTATTAACGGTATAGAGCAGTGGTTCTCAACCTGGGGGTTGAGCAGTTTCCGAGGAGGGCGTGGGGATGGGGACTCGGAGAAAAAAAATAGTGAATTGCTTGAACATGCGTGTGTGTCACGATGAACTACTCGTTTATGTTCGGTATTCATATTGTTTCTGTTTCAGCCTTCAAAGCACCTTTTCTTTGTACCTGTGTAATAAGTTAGTTTCTTTTCTTTCATCCCTGTCACCTGGTAGCTTTCTTGCTTTTTATTTTTCTCTAATCTGGTTTCGAGGGAGTGTTATGTTCTGTGTTTTGTGCTGCGACTTCTCGCTCTGTACACACGGACTCAAACCTCTGGTTTTCTGCGACTTCTCACACCTTAAGTCACAGACACAAGCTTTTTGGGGTCCTTTACTACATGACCGGGCTAGAACGTATACCAAAGGAACAGGGCAAAAACACAGGCAAACCAGGATTGCACATATATTAACCAGACGGATACAATACAATATAGATTAGTTCATGTGGCACTTACAGAAATCCCTTACAATACATTGAGGCAACACAATATAGCAAGAGTGGCACACTGGGATTAATGAGTCTGTGTCTCACTAAGTGTCCTGACTGGGGCTGCAAAAGTTCTGGCCTTCTTCCGGCCTAATACTAGTCTTTAGATGTCTCTCCCTTGCCTCAGTTTGAGGGGCGAGGCACTGAACCTTGGCACTGGTGAGAGTCCACTGAGATTCACTGAGGAAGTCGCTGCTTATTTCCCTCATGAACTGGGGGTATGAGGGAGATATGGGGGGGGGGGAGATGTCACTCACTAAGGGAAGGGGAATACACAGAGGTCACAGGGGGGGAAGGAGGGACGTCACAAGGGGACCAGTTTCACTGTGGGTGGTACGTGGGCTAACACAGTGCGAGAGAGGCTGCCGGAGGAGGGGACACTCACCTCGGAAGGTTCAAGCGGCGGCCCGGAGTAGGAGGGAGGCCGGCTGGAGACAGTGGAGTCGCCTCACGTCGGAGACGTCCCGTAGGCATCACGGGAGGCCTGCCTCGGGTCTGTCGGGAAGTGGCCTCGGGTCTGTCGGGAAGTGGCCTCGGGAGTAGTCGGGCTCTCAGGGCTAGGGCCGAACAGGGCCAGGAGGCGAGTGGCCCTACGTATGGCTCGAGCCGTCGTCAGAGTGTGGAGGACGCCTTGTGACCCAGGGGAGCCTGGAGAGGAGGGAGCGCCCTTCAGTGGTCGAGGACTGCGGTCTCAGGAGGAGGAGGCTGTCAGGAGTCACCTGTGGCCGCGGTGCCCCTGTGAGTCCATCAGCGTCGGCGGCCGGGACGAGGGCAGCTGGGCGGACTGGATCCCTGTGACAGATCCACTCCACGACGAACCTGTAGGGGAGAGGCTCCGCCCCGGGTGGTGAGGGGGGAAGTAGAAGGGTGTCCCACTCGGCCACAGGAGGGTTGGGCCGAGCCAGAGACTCGCTCCTCTACAGGAGCCTCCGGCTTCATGGAGGAGGGGGAGCCTGAGCCCAGTCCCTCAGCTTGGCAGGCCCTATGGGCGCCGCCGCAACTCTACGCCGGGGAAGGAGGGGATCCAGCGGATGCTCCTCGGGCCTGACAAGTCCTGCGGATGTTGCCGAGGCACCCTGATGGAGGAGAGGGAGGAGGGGATCCGGCGGATGCTCTTTCAGCCGGGCAAGTCCTGCGGACGTTGCCGAGGCGCCTCTCGTTCCGAGGGCAGCAGGAGGGAGAGATCCAGTGGATACTCTCGGTCGGGCAGGTTCGGTGGACACTACCACGCTCCTGCTGGGGGTCTGGTGCAGCTGCGGCATACCCGGCGGGTGACTCCGCAGTGGCAGGTCCAGTGGATGCTACCGCAACTCTGCTCCCTGTCTTAGGACGGGCAGGAGAGATCCGATGGATGCTCCCACACAGTGATAGCCCAACGGGTGCAACTGTGCCTCCGCTCCTGAAGGTGGGTGGCAGACGAGGAAGAACCGGTGGTTGCTCCCTTTCCAACAATTCCAGTGTATGTTGCTGGGCCACTGCATGGGGCTGTTTTAGGGCAACTCCCAACCCGAGTCTGGTGATGGCTGCTACGGCTGGAGAGTAATGTCCCCGGACTGCTAACTCAGGGTTTGTCCAGTTGCGGGGAGGAGGGGCATATGTGACAAGGTGAGGTGGGCCGTTGTGGCCCGGAAGGTTGAGTCACCTGCCCAGTGTCCCTAGGTAGGGTGGTTGTTACCTCCCCGTCATGGTGGGTGGGGGTGTCATCGTCGGGGCACATTTTAGAAAATTATACTTGTCTTATATTGCAAGACACTAGACAGGGCAAACCCCTGTTAGAATATACATGTCCTTCAACTTTCCCCCTCGAATAAAGGGATGGTGAAATGCTGGAGAAGGGCTAATGCAAGATCTAAAGACCAGAGAAGTCAGATCAGTTCTGCCTCAAAACGAGGCAACTTGACGCATGATGCCGCCCGGCTGCATCTCTTTCAGTTCACTGGGCACTGCCACTGGGCAGACGGGCTCAGTCCTATCCTGACATTCCCCGAGTCGAGGTCTCCTCGAGTGACAAACCAAGGAGCAAGGAGCTCCACATTACCTCCCGTTCTGGGGAAGTCATTCCATCTGAAATACCCACCCCAACAAAACACGAGGGGAGGGAGCACCACAGGTGGGATGGAGCAATGACCACCCCACGGAGGGACAAAAGTGGTGCAACACTTACCCCACAAGGAGACACCCAGGAGGTGCATAAAGCGCGTAAAGGGATAGGACCAGACGGGCCTACATCCCTTAATACTTTGCGCCCCTCTTACCCTCAGACGGACCAATATCAACTCCGCAGCCCCGGCAGGCTACTCTCCAGCCGGAACAGTGCTGGACAAGATCGGGGTGGGACTGAGTTCACAGTCCCAGACAACACCCGAGTGACGGCTACTAGCTGCACAGGAAACGGCCACTGCCACTAGCCGCTCCATAGCTGCATCCCCCTTTCTGCAGAAACCAGTGATGGCCACTAGCCACACTAGAGGAGAGACGGTCAATGCACACTCTCCTTCTGCAGCTACCCATGGTAACTGGACCTAGGTGATGGCCACTAGCCGCACCAGCAGACAGGTGAAGGCCACTAGCCGCACCTTGCCTGCAGTCCTCTCACCTCACAGGACCTCGGTGACGGCCGCTAGCCGCACCAGTGAGCGAGTGATGGCCACTAGCTGCATTACACTCACAGCCCATGCAAGGAACGAGACTCCGGTGATGGCCACTAGTCGCACTGGAGGACGAGTAACAGCCACCAGCTGCACCTCACCCAACAAGGCACCGGTGACAGCCACTAGCCACACCACTAGACAGGTGATGGCCTCTAGTCGTACTTTGACCACAAGCCACCCCGGAAGTCAAGCCCCGGTGATGGCCACTAGCCGCACTGGCAGGAGAGAGACGGCTTCTAGCCGCTCCACCCATGCTGCTCTCGGGACCTTGGCGACGGCCAATATCCACTCCAGGGAGGGAATAAGCACCACCCATCTCTCACCTCATGTGACTTCCCCAAAGAAGGATGTCTCTGGCTCGGCCCATCCCTCCTGCGGCCGAGTGAGACATCCCTCCTCTCTTCCCCATAGAGGCAGCCCCCAGGAGAAGTTACAATTGGAGGATGTCTGGAAAGGCCCTACAGTATTGTGACCCCGGGAGTATGAGTGATCCAGCCGGTGCCCGGATGTGACCACCAGATGTCGGACGTCTGCAGGAGAGGGCGCCGCAGACCATACCTGATGGCGACCCAAACTAGAGGCGACTGCAGCCCTCAGCTCACCGAAGCGTTCCCGGAACACTGGGGCACGACCTCCCCAGCCCCGTTGGATGGTGGCCTCCTCTCCAGGGTAGGCACAGACAAGCGCGCCTACTCTTTCTGTTCGGTCCAAGCCCTGAGGACTGAACGTCCAGTCAAGGCCCACGAAGGGAAGGGTCTCCCTCCACGCCACCCAACAGATCACTCCAGACGACGCAGCCCCCAGCAGCAGTCCCGTGCCCCTTGAGTGAGGGCACACCTGACTGGACTCCTCCTACACCGGGCCGACACCTGGAGCAGACGAGATGCCAGTAGCCCAGACACAGCCCTTCGGTCCTGAAAGTGCCTGAAGCCTGAATAGTGTATTGTGCCACTTGTATGTATCTACATTGTATCCACTACTCTATGAATTCAAGGCAATGTAAGTGTAAGACTGGTTGACCAGAGTTTTTATGCCTTGTTCCTCTATTTGTGTGCTTTTGACCCCGTCTAGAAAAGAACCCTTAGGTAGTGCGCATGATCAAAGGGCAAGCAGTTAAACTTTGAACAAATCGCATAACACCATCTAAATCTGTTTTATGAGACAATATTGCTAGTTGTGCTATTAGAGGATGCAGTTCTTATCAATGAAAGAAGGATCCTGATATAAAGTGGTGTGGTGGAGTGTGGTAAGGCATGGTGCAAGTCGTAGGTATCTTGGTATGGTGTTTAATGCTGCTAAAAGATGGTGCTAGAAGGTGTGGTGGAGTGTGGTAAATTATAGTGCAAGATGTAGGGAAGTGTCGAAGTCAAGTATGGATTAAGGTGCGATGTAATGCGGTGTACAAAAGCCCGCGTTGCTTAGGGAAAAAGCATAGATACTCAACTTTAGTTCAGTGGTAACATGCGCGCCTATGAAGCGCGAGGGCGTGAGATTGAGTCTCGGTCTGACCAGTGATTAATTTGTTAATTTTCATGTTCGATTGTTACATTGGTTGGCAGCGGGTGTGGGGTGAGAGGCAAGGCCTAGAGGGTAGTGATGTTGTTGACACAGTGTTTTAGGCCTTACATCCTGGGGGGGGGGGGGAGCTGTCTGGTGTGGTCTGCAGCGCCCCCAGTAGTGCCTGCAATGCGCTAAGCTACCATGTGTGTGTTCGAAACTGATTAAATTAACCACGAAGGGGAGAAAGAGTGAGTGGGATGTATAGTTGCTTAGAGGCAAAGCGAGGATCCTCTCTTTGGCACAGTAGTAATGTGCGTGCCTATGAAGAACACGTTACCAAACATGAAAACGTATAAATATGTACCTCTAAAAGTGAGAGAGAGATTAGTGTAGTTTTCCATTTTCACTGCTGTTTTCTTTGTATGGTAACCCCCTTTTCACCCCCCACGCAGCTGCATGATGTCACTGACCTGCGTACTAGGAACTGAGTAGACCTGTCAGTCATTAGATCTTGACTAATGCAGTCTGTATTCAGCTGAGTTAATGTCCACGTGAGCCTGCGGTAAAAATAAGAATAATTCTGGAATAAGTTTTCAGCATCAGATGGGACGTGGATATGCTCACGGTGTGGAGACTACAGTTGCTGACCAAGGCTGAGTGAGGGCAGGGGGACACGACCCGTAAAAGGTTGAGAACCTTCACCCTTGGACAAATTAACTGGAACTAAAAAGCATGCAGAGAGCGCATACCTCCTTCAATGCCGGATCCAGATCCGTCCAAAAATGTATTTATTTATTTTTTCTTGGCCCATGGCCTACCCTTCCACAAAATTTCACTGAAATTCAATGAGAACTTTTGGAGATATGTTTGGTAGTATCCGGATCCGCCCCCAAATTTAATAAATTCTCTCTTGGCCCATGGCCACCTTTCCACAAATTTTAATTGAAATTCATTGAGAACTCATGGAGATATCATCTGGACAAACGGACAGACAAATACAGGTGACTACATAACCTCCTCCAACTTCGTTGGCAGAGATAACAAAATGTGATTTCCACCATTTTCAATCTAATCCCATTCCACATGTCGAAAAGCCAGCTTTTAATCGAAAATTAAAGGTGGTCTGGTGAAATTAGTTAAATTATTATGTCAGCCGTTATTGCATCACCTGCTAAACTTAGTCTGATGACATTAGTGCGATTTATTACACCGGTCAGTTCTGATCATTGAGCTCTATAGTATGGAGAGGCTATATCCGCAGCGAGTGTGACTTTGGCCGCCATGTTGAAATACCCACACTTGCCGCCTGTTGTTTCTGTATTGCTGTTGCTTACATAAGCTGAGCAGTGGGTCATGGCACTGTATTTTAGCTGCGCAGTGGACCATGGCACTATATTTTCCGAATTCATTGGCTAATTCCAAAAGGCATGGGAGGCGGGTAGTAGTGCATAAACATCATCAGTGCCGCCCTGACTCCTGGCGGCGGGCACACAAACTACGCAGCGGTACCTGTTATGCTCGGTGTTTTTAAGGTGCAACTTCTTGCTCCCTAAAACACGGACACAAGCCTTGGGTTCTTTAATTCAAGACCGAGCCAGAACATATACCAAAGGAAAAGGGCAAAAACGCAGGCTAATCAGTATTACACGTATATTACCATGCATCGACATACACAGTATAATATGAAACATAACTTATGACACAAATTCCTTACGGTACACTTTAGGGGCAACACACAAATATAGCATAGATACACCTTAGGAATTACAAGTCTGGTGATCACTGAATGTCTCTCAACTTAATACAAGTCCAGTATCACAGGGCCTCGGAGTAAATTCATACAAAACTCCGGGGGAGGAGTCCACACTGGGGGCACTGAACCTTCGTATCGATGGGGGGGGGGACACACAGAGGGTCATGGGGAGAATCACATGGGCTATCATAAGTCCCTTGCGGTGATCGGTCTAGAGGAATGACAATCAGATTCACGTGAGGAGATATACTGTCACTGGGGGAAATTAACACAGGAGGGAAGTTTAGGGCTTACTTCAGTTACATAGTCTAGACAAGGGATTACACTGTGGAGGGAGGGGGTCTTGCACTGGGAAGGTTCTTTGGTGGGGTTACGTATTATGATAAGTCACTCACTGTTCGGGGGGGGGGGGTTTACCCCGGAAGGTTCAGGTGGCGGCCCGGTGTGGGAGGTAGGCCGTCCGAGTTGTGTGCACGGGCCTCGTGACGTGGGCGGCTGGGTGGTGTAGAGGGAGGCCTACTCTGGTCCCTTTTTGAGGAGTCCTCGGGTGTAGTCTGCCCCTCGGGGCTGGGGCCGAATAGACCCAGGAAGCGGGCAGCCCTACGCCAGCCTCTGAAAGTGGTGGGCATACGGTGGGCGTCCTCAGGCTGAGTGGAGCCCAGGGTCGGTGGCGTGCCCCTCGGTGGCTGGGAGCTGCAGTCTCGCTGGGGAGGGGAGGCCATCAGGGGTCGTTTGTGACCGTGGCATCCCGAGGAGTCGGTCAGCATCCGAGAGCACGGAGGGGATGGCTGGACCGACAGGACGCCCACTACTGGTCCGCTCCAGACATCCTGCCACGACTTACCTGTCGGGGAGCAGTCTCCGGCCCAGGTGGTGTGGGGGGAAGGAAGAAGAACGTCTCAGTCGGCCACAGGAGGGGTGGGCCGAGCCAGAGACATGTCCCTCAGCGGAAGCCTCCGGACTGGTGGAGGAGGGAGAACCGGCGGTTGCTCCCTCTACGTAGCAGATCCGATAGATGCTACCGGAACTCCATGCCAGGGTCGAGGGAGGAGATTCCTGAGAAGCTCCTCCAGTCTGGCAAGTCCGGCGGACGTTGCCCAGGCTCCCGGGCTAGGAAGTGGGGACAGGAGATCATGTGGATGCTCCTCCCACCCGGTAACTCTGGTGGACGTTACTGAGGCACCACTCGTCCTGGGGGCAACAGGAGGGAGAGGTCTGGTGGACTCTATCACTCGGGTTGGTCCGGCAGATGCTATCATGCTCCTGCTGCCAGGGGAAAGTCACAGCCGAGGAGCACCCAGCGGGTGCCTCCTCTATGGCAGGTCCAGCAGACGCTACCAAGGCTCTGTTCCCTTCCATGGAACGAACAGCAGGGGAGATCTGGCGGACGCTCCCATGGCGGGTAGTCCGGCGGATGTAACTGTGCTTTCGCTCCCGAAGGTGGGTGGCAAAAGAGGGAGAACTGGCGGTCGCTCCCTCTGCAGCAAATCCAGTGGATGTTGCTGTGCCGCTGCTCCCCTGGGGTAACATAGGTCTTGGAAGACCGGCGGTCATTCCTCCTCTTTTCGCAGGTCCAGTAGGATCTGCCAAGGGCCTACGTGGGACTACTTCCTGGCAAGTCCCACCCCGAGTCTGGCGATGGCTGCTGCAGCAGGAAAGTAGTTTTCCCGGACTGCTACCTTGCCGCTGGTCTGGCTGCGGGGAGAAGGGGCATATGGAAGAAGGTGACGTGGGCCGGTGAGGCATGGAAGGTAATGTCACCTGTCCAGTGTCCCCTTGTAGGTGCTGGTAACCTCCCCGTCATCTCCTTGTTGGGTGGGGGTGTCGGTGTCGGTGCGCATTTTAGTACCCATGAGATAGACAGTGTGAAGAGAGTGTTGGATGCGAGAGGGTTGTCTATTGAGCAAGGAAGAGTGGCTGTGCGTGATAGAAATGAATGGAGAGAAATTGTGAATGAATAAATGATGACGCAGCCCTGAGGGGATATTCTCCTGCATTTTGTCTGATCAGCTGATCAAGTCAGGTGCAGGTAAGGGGCTGGATCCATTATGATATGGCAGGGGTAAACCAGCTTTGCTGTTGGGCCCTGCTGCAGATGTCACTGACTGCACTGTGTGGTTGGCCCTCGTGCGGTGTGGTGCGGTGAGGATCTGTCCCTTCTCCCCTTTGGGGCTAAGATGCGAATGAATGTGTATGAGTGGATGAGTAAATTGGTAGTGTGTTGACCTGTCTCGGCTACCTCCCTTTTCTTGGGGGAAGCAGCCTAGGTATATAGATATAGATAGGTAGAGATAGCTTCCCCATACTATAGACCCTAGAGCTCAGTGGTACTGATTCAGCCATTGCTCTTGATGGACGTGTCTCCTAGGAAATGCAGCAAGATCGTTGCGCTACACGAAAGCACATAAAAGACCTACAGGGATGTAGCAATAGTTGCTCTGTGTTTCCTTGGCTGAGCACCACGGGGCGCTACAGAGCGCTCTGCTGGTAGACAGAGTTGCTCGGCGAGCAAGTTTTTCCGCCCGCCGGGCAAAGAGAGCGAAAGAATGAGGTGGATCGGTCGGCGTGCTCCCCCGTTTGTAAACAAAGAAGATGGCGACCACTTCAGCTTCATACTACAAGTACTCCAACTGTGGACTTTTTTTTTCTCTCTTATGAGGAGCTTAAACACCAATTCGCTGTGTTAAGTAATGAAACATTAAAGATTCATTGGGTACTGTGACTAGTTTATAAATTTCTTCGTAAATCCACTCTGAACGGGTTAGTGACGTGACGAAGCACCTATCTCTGAGCTAAGACGAAGATTAATGCATCTCATTATCATCACCACTTATATAAGAATTATTATTAATGTGTTAAACGTGAGTTTTGTTGACACTTGAGCATACAAACTTTATCAAATAAACTACTTCAACCAGTGCTGCCACCGCCATCTTTAATGTTTTGGTCGGTCAGCTGATCTGTGTCTACTTGGCCGAGCTTTTTTTCGCTCGATCTGCAGCGCGCGGTATTGCCCAAGTAGACACAAGGTTGGCTTCAGCCTCGCAACTGTCAGCCGTGTCAAGATGAAGGAGACAGGCCCGGACTCATTAACGGTCGCACACTCTTGGCGACTCCCTTTCTGGCCACGCCGCTCCGTTTTGGCATTACACTACTGAGTGCTGGGTACGTATACGTAGCATTTCTCGTTTTCGTACGTGTCCTATGATTATTTAACGATTTTTCCAAAAACGAAATAAACTGAGAGAGAGAGAGAGAGAGAGAGAGAGAGAGAGAGAGAGAGAGAGAGAGAGAGAGAGAGTTCATTTCTCTTCTATATATTCACTGACTTCTCAGGAAATGAGCGAAAAGGGGTATTAGCACTTAGCTCTGTAGTATGTAGGGGCTATCTCCGCAGCGAGCGTGTGACTTTGGCCACCACATTGAAACCCCCACACTAATGGCCTCCGCCACGGTAATGTAATTGGAACATTGTTCTGAGCTTGTTTTTGTCTCATTGTTGCTTACATAACCTGAGCAGTGGGCCATGGCACAATATTTTAGCTGCGCAGTGTTCTGTGGCACTATATTGTTTGAATTCATCGGCTAATTTCAAAAGGCGTGGGCGTCGGGTGTAGTGCATAAACCAGCGCCATGGAGTAGGAAAACATCAGCGTCGCCCTGGGCCCCTGGCGGCGGTCACACGCCAAGAGGAGGCAACGTTCATACTCGTGTCAATAAAGCTAATTATCATCATAGAAGTCGTATTCTACTTTACATTGGAGGGTTCTTCACTGCTTGATTTTTACGATTTACTGTACTGTATGTGTTTTTTTTTTTTGTGGGGGGGGGAGATAGAAATAAGAATTCAAGGATACAAGCCATCGAAGATCTTCCCTCCCCAAAAAAATAAAAAATAAAAAAATAAAAATAAAAACAGATTCAAGGTCAAGTTATTTTCCAGATTTTCAGACGTTATACTGTATACTACGGATGTAAACTATATCGATCAAAGAAAGACAGCTTGTTTTAGCATACAAAAAAAAAAAAAAACAAGATAAAAAGTGCAACGAAAATCGCTAAAGCTGTGTCACAAAGCCTCCTAATCAATCCTCCTAAAATACGACCTTCAGTTCAAATTTGGCAAACCTATATCATTACCAGGACCAATATTTCCACCTAAACAAATATCATTAGGTTGATAAATAGTAGATTAAAAAGATTCATCAGGAACACATGAAATGAAACTGAACACATTCTTACATTTTTCTTACCAGACAGCCACATTTCCTCATGCGGTATGAATATCCTGTGAATGTTAAATGCTGTAAAAAATTTCATAAACCTCTCTCTCTCTCTCTCTCTCTCTCTCTCTCTCTCTCTCTCTCTCTCTCTCTTTACGAGGTACCTTATTAGACGGAGCGGAACATGGGAAACCTTGTTGATATATAAGGCTCCACCGAATCATACTGAATAACGTGGCACAAAAATTGTATCTCACCAGAAACAACGTGTCAATGAGGTGAGATTATTTGTCACAATCCTCCCAGCCAGACATAAATTCTATTGCAAATGGAACGGGCGTTCCTGTTGGATCATCATCTACTAAAGGTCCAATCATGGCACTACCTTCTGTGCATATGGGCAGTGCGCCACCAAAAGTGAGTAGGCACTGTCTCGGCAAATTAAAGACTGGGACATAAAACGAACTGAAATCCATGAAGATCTATACGTACACTGCAAGATGCCTCACAGAAGATTACGAGCTTGACTGAATTAGAAAACATTAGTTGGGATAATCTAGGTTTGAGTGCGATCCACAGAAAAGAAGAAAAGGTAATTCAGCTCCAAGACAGCAACTATCTATTTTACTACAGAGGAAGGCAAAATGAAAGTTAGTATTGTAGGATCTAATTAACAGAAATTTTGCAGACAACGTTGTTAAATTCAGCAGTGTATGTGACACAGAGCAGCATGGATTGTAATTAGACTATGCAAAAAATACACCCTGAAAGTAATACAAGTACATGCACAGACTTCTCAAAGCTGAGATGAAGAAATAGAAACATTCTATGACGGCATCTCCCAGATTATGGGAGAAAAGACCACATATACTGTACTCATGGGAGACTTCAATGCAAAAGTTGGGAAATCAAAAAATGGAGAAGCATGTATGGGAAAATTTGGAGTGGGAGAAAGGAATGACAGAGAAGAAATGGTGGTAAATTTTGCTGAACTGTATATGAGAATAATGAAGACATTCTTTCTCAAAAGAACAGGGAGAAAATGGACTGGAAAAGTCCAAATGGAGAAACAAAGAATGAAATCTACTTCATTATAGCAGATGAGAATAACACGATCATACCTGTCACGGTTATCAACAAAGTAAATGTAGGAAGTGACCATAGAATGGTGGATTGCACAGCCAGATTCAGTTTCAAAAGGGAAAGAAAGGTAATTAAAAATAAACAGATATTCCCAGTAAAAGCAAGCGAAAACAAATCAAGCTTTCAGTTAGAAATAACGAACAGATTTCAGACTAAGTTATGGTGAATGCGACATTGATGAGTTGAATGATAGACTAACAAAAGTGCTAAGAGAATCAGCGGAAGTAGTGGGAAAAGTTAATTCAACCAAAGCCAAAAAGTATCCAGAAAAGACACTCGAGCTCATGAAAACAAGAAAGGGAAGGAAAGTAAGAACAAAGAAGGATGAAGTAGAACAAACGGAATTAAATAAGCTTATCAGCAAGAGACAGAGAGAAGAAAAAAGGAAGAGAAACATGGATCAGATCAAATAAACCACCAAGAAAGGAAAAAGTCTGAAACAGGATGGCACTAAGAAAGCAACAAATTTTACCACTGAAAGACGAAAACGGTGAAGTCGTTTACTGCAGAAATAAGATGGTGAAGAGAGTCAAAGAATATTACAAAGAACTGTATGCATCAAAGACAATGGTACTAATAGCTAACTTTTCAGCTGACACAAGTGAAATACATGAGGTAACACCAGATGAAGTAAACATTTCACATAAAAATATGAAAAGAGGGAAGGCCCAACGAGAAGATGGAATAGTCGCAGATTTATTTTCGGATGCAGGAGTAGAAGTACAAAACAGGCCCATCCACTTATTTACTCAATGTAGATTTTTTTTTTTTTTTTCCAAAACATGGTGTAATGCAATAGTTATAAAAGGCGACTCAATAGATTTTGATAACTATCGACCCATTAGCTGCTTATCAGTTATTTATAAACCCTTCACTAAAGTCCTTACGAACAGAATAAAAAAAAAAAAAAAAATGGAAAAACCAACCTCGTGAACAGGCAAGATTCTGAAAGAGGTATTTGGCTATTGATCATCTACACACAGTGAATTA
>JAGKTI010002492.1:41651-55917 GCA_018397915.1 Birgus latro
TATGGAAAGTCCCTAAAACATGTTGCAAAGAAAAAACTGATCAGATTTGAATTCGATACTTTCCACTAGGCTGAATGGCAAAATATTAAACCCAAATTATTCAGCAAACATTTTTATCATTGGATTTTCAACAAAAAAGCTGTATCTCAATCAATTTATGAAGTATTTCAATATAAAATATGCAATTTTTAGAATTATGACCTTCAAAAATAGGTCAAGGTCGTTTATATTTGACACAAAGACTTGTGTTACCCTAGGGTACCTTCATGTATAATATCATGAAGATCAAAGGAAAAAAGTGAAAAGAATACTAATTATTATTATTATTCTGACGAAAACAAGAAGCTTCGTCATTTTTATGTGAGGCTTAATAATAATACTGACAAAAACATGAAAACTTCCCACAGGGATGTGGGAAATTTCAATTATACCAGTACTACTACTACTGCTGACAATAATAATAATATTATCAACGAATGAACGTCAGTTTTGAAGGCAGCGTGATTAGAATTCCTAACTCTGAAAATTACTTCTGTTGTGTTTTATTTTTAGTACGGTCAGGCGATTTAACAATCGTTGGGGACTCCTCTCAGCGTGGCTACTAGCATTCCATTAACAATGTATTCTGATGGCGTCGTTTTTATGTTGTTCTTGCTACCGCCAGATGATTCCATGCGGACGATGATAGACTCTCTTAGTCAAGGGAGTCGAACTCAGCAGTCCTCAAAGCCTTCTTTCTTGACGACGTGATCTGAAGAGCTTTCCCCGAGAGATTCATGAAGCCTTGAACCTCTGAATCAAAGATGATCAAAATCCTTATCTTAGGTTCGATCCTCGAACTCACAATCTTCAAAGCCTTCATTCTTAACGTAATGATCTACAGAACTTTCCCCCCCAGCAGAGTCATCGGCTAAGGAAGCAGGATAAAAAAAGTGATGATTTTTCTCGTATTCGCATTCCTCAAGATCTTCATTCTTAACATCTGTAAATGTTCCCGTAGTTGAACCCAAAGACTTTGACTGTAGACGCTTTACAAGTGAATGACCCTGCGACACATCGGTAGGAGCGGGAACCATCTCTGCAAACCTCCTGTGTCTGTGATGGAGGTAAACTGGATTGGACTGTGGAGTGTTATATATGATAGACATAGGAATAGTCTGATTTGTCGAAGATATTCCACTTAATCCAGGCCACTGAAACCGGTTATTTATTAGTTTCTGGTTGTCAATCCCTTGCCTTCGACTGGGGACGGGGATCTTTCTTGATGAGGTGTCCAAGAAGCAATCTGTTTCACATCTCTTTTCTTGTTTAGTAGATGTTTTGAAATAAATAGATGGAGAGGCTGCAGTACGAGTGGAAAATGAACACTCCCTTTCTCTTGGGTTCAGTCTCATATCCAGATTTTCCTCTTGCTTGACGGCTAAAGGCCTTATCTCTGCATCTTTAGTGTTGACTGAGTGTGATTTGGGACATACCTGGTCAGTGAGTTTGCTAGACGTTGAAGACTCATTGTTTCGTGCGTAAGGGGGACGATGCACGTAGTAAGAAGGTTTACAGTTGTTCAGCGAAGATATATCTTGGGAGTAGATTAATGAATCGTTAGTGGCTCTCTGAAACGTAAATGCTTTTGAATGACAGCCAGAAGAGGACAATGCAATGTGTGGAGAAGAAGGCTGTGAAGAGGTGCGGGTGAGTGAACTAGTTTGCCTAGCAAAGAGATGGTTTGTGTTATACCGGTTCTGGAAATGGGTATTACTGGTCTCCTGGATACCGAAACTAGGAACGGGAAAGGAAGGGTGCTGGGGAGAAACCTGGGCAAAATCACAGCCGTCAGACTGTCGTATAGGTGGGGCTTCTATCTGTACAGCACGATGAGTAGAAAAGGTGGGTGATGGTGACTGCAGGTGAGGTACCTTGTGATCTAAAAAATCATAGAACTGCTTTTGACCATGAACTTGCACATGTCTCTCACACTCTAACATCATCTTACGTTTTGTTTGTATTTCTAGCTTTCCATTTGTTAAGACACATCCTAGTTTCTCCTTTGAAAATGGAGTGCCACCCTGAGACATTGCAAATTTACTCCTTTCGTATCTACGTATTTCCATTGGTTCATATTCCTCCCCAGTAGTATAACATTCTTTCGAGTGATGTATATCTGTATGATCGAAACTCACTGTGTGTTTATCATATGCACTTTCAGTTTCTTTAGGGTCATCTAATACTACATTTGGTTCTAATATCTCATCATGTGTTGAGGAATTACATGACATTGATTTGTGCATGGTGTTTCTGGCTGACATCGATTCACTTCGAGATTTTGGTGATGTGGTTTCAGTGATCATTAGCATATCTTTCCTTAGTTCCACTGGTGAAGAACAGTGTTTAATTTGATAAGTTTTGGACTTAGATAATGATGAACCCATAACTGTTTGCTTATTGTCCTTAGTTTTTACTCCTGGCTCATCGATTTTCGAATCAACTTGTTTAGTTTCTTTGGTCTTGGATTTACGGTTATGTGATCCAGCAGGCAAATACTTAAAAGGTAATTTTGTGGTTTCTGAGTGTATAAATCCGACTTCATCCTTACTGGCAAAGCAAGAGAAGGCTAGGTGCTGCACTTCTGCGAGACACAAACCTAGCTGCTGAACCACTGTTAAAGGCGAAGGGACTTGAATATGATGGGCCAAATACCATTGCAAGAGATCCACATACTCCTCTCTCTTTATGGCTGCTCGGAGCTTTTGATCCTCGTTCATTACTTCCTTTACTTGGCTACCTGATGCTTTTGTGTCTGTCGCTGAGTAACATTCTTGAGTTTCTGTTTTTACACTCTCTGTCTGATATCCGTTATTGTCAGACTCCTCTTTAATTTTCGCATCATCATCTTTCCAGTCATCGGTTAAAATAAAAAGACCTTCATCTTTCATTTCTCTCTCTTCCTTCTCTTTCTTAACTGTGTGTAATCCATCAAATGAAGCTTCCTTTTGAATCTTGTAGTCTTTTTGCATGCCTGAATCTTCCAAATATGATCCACTGTATATTCCAGCATTTTGTTCAGTATTAGTGTCATGAAATACTGATGCACCGGGTGATACGATTCCTTGTGGGTTGGGTGTTGTCTTTAAAACTAAATCACCATCATCTTCACCGCAGCTCTTACCACCGAAAGCCTCAAAGCTTTCTTCCACACTGAATGGGAGATCATAAAGCACAATCATTAGACTGAGAACAAGGACCACCTCATCAATAAACAAAGCAGAATATTTCCTCATAAAAGCAGCTAGGCCAGTGGCAGAGAGATGAGGCATGTGTAACAGGACGGTAGACAGTTTTACTCTAGGGAAGCCACAAGCTGTAGAGATCTCCTTGGGCCAAAACTCGCCATCTTTGTGGAAGTGGTGTGCTCCTAGTATAAACAAACCCCGCGACACCGCCTGCTTTAGTAGGTCACTGAAGTGCCTTAGATCAACAGTGAGGGAGTAGAATTTGCCAAGCCCTTTGCATGTTAGGTACACTAGGTTTTCTATCCTTTCGCCTTCTTCTTTAGCGTTATCCATAGCACTCTTTCCTTTACCCCTATCCGTAGTATACCCTTCCTTAGCTTTATTCATTGCACGCTCTTTTAAACTTTTATCCCTAGCAGTATCTCCTTTAGCCTCGCCCATAGCACTCCTCTCTTTATCCTCACCCACAGCACGCTCTTCTTCAGCTTCATCCATTGCACTCTTCCCTTTATCCTCAACCATAGCACTCTCTTCTTCACCATCATCCACATCCGACTTATCCTCCGTTTCTTTAGTGCAGTTCTTATCTCTGTCTTCCTCTTGTTTCCTGTTGTTCTCATCCTTTTGATTACTCTTATTCTCGCTCATATAAATAGTTTCTTCTTGGCTCACAGTTTTATTCAGACATTTGGTTTTACGCACATTTTTCTTGAATATTTCACAGTCTATTCTCTCTAAACGGACACTTACTCGTTTATCAATAATTATTCCATCCCTCTGAGTTTGATCCAGGTTAACCTTGCATTTCCCCTTACCTTGTCCGCTAGTACCGACATAGTCACCATTTTCAGTATCATACAGAGCTTCTTTTGAGCACTGATTCTCAGTCTCATCTTCCCTTTTAATGCACATTTGGTTTTCATAATCTCTCTTATTTTCAGCAGCTTCACCACATCTAACATTATCTCCTCTTCTAATTTCCCTCTTTCTCACACCCATCCATTCATCTGCCTCGGTCTCACACCAGCTATCACCAGTATCCACCTCCTCTACTTCTTCCTTAATATCAGTGTCATTTTCATTCTGCTCTTGCTCAGGGAAAGTGAGACAGGATCTTAGAATAAGACATAGCTTTCTAATTCTTTCTATCTCCAAGCTACGATACAGTGCCCTATCCTCACCCTTTCCATATCTGGCACAACCAACACCTTCACTGTCACTGCGAAGATACTGGTTACTGTTTCTCCACTTGTCACTGCTATGATGCCTGTTTTCGCTATCGCCTCTGTTACTGGTGCTGTCGTTCTGTCTATCATCAAGTTCCAGTCTATCTATTCTATACTGATGACTATCAAAATACCCTACGTCGTCAGTTCTCTCATTAAAACGGTTACTTCCCCCTCCGTTATAATTATCATACAATCTACGCTTATCTTTATATCTATAGCCATCACCAGCTTCCCTTGTATAATGCATATAACGTTCATCACCAAAATGCTCTTGGTTATAAACTCTTTCATTCATTAGGCCAATATTCCTATGACCATTTCTGTCGTGAAATCTGTGCCTATCTTCATTTCTATTTGCTCTATGGTAACCACGCCTATTTTCCTCCTCCTGGCAACAGCCCACTGCATCATCATTAATACCAAACCATTCACTAGTAGCTCCCTTCTTTTCATTATATACACTTGCATTATCCTCTAACTCCCTACGGTCATACACAACACCCTCTTTACTGCGATACCAAACACTATCATCATTCCGGCTATTAAATTTGCCGCCATAATTTCTACTGTTATCGCTTCCATCGTCAGTAAAATTACCTTGCCATCTCCCGTTATCCTCCTCCTCCTCATCATCAGCTATCCAACATTCCTCAGTACTGACCTCACTATTATCAGTTTCTTCCTTTATCATTATTTTCTGCCTTTTTTCATTTCGATCTTGAGATTCACTTCGACCCACCTTTCTTTTTCCATTTCGCTCTAGGGATATACGTCGATCCATCCTTTGACACTGTTCTAACAACCCTTCTAGACTTTGCACTCCACTCTCATTACCGACTTGGCTTTGATTCCCCAACACACACTGATTCATTGGCTTACAGTGATCCAATAATCCGGATTCCTTCAGCCACTGTGTCTCCCCAAGGACCCGATTTCCACCTAGATCACTACCGTCCCCTGTATTTCTTGCCCCGGCTTGTTGTGTGCTTGGATGTGCGACCAGCTTCATAGTGCGGGCTGCCTTGTGCTTGTCTACCACTCGTACATCGATCAATTTACTGCGAAACAAAACTGGCAGGTTTTTGTCGATAGAGAGGAATCTGTCACTGCCACTGCAGCTACGAGTACTTCTACCAAATATATTGTTACTGATTTTTATTATATTGTTACTACTACTACTTCTACTACTACTAGTACTACTACTACTATTGCTACTACTAAAAGAAATATTAGTCCTACGATTGTCGACCTTCCTACTGTCGCTAAGATAACTATAACCTTCATTTCCGGAACTCCTAGTGATGTCATTTTTCCCTCCATTAGTGCTGTTACCGTCACAGCTGAGACCATGGCAACTACTGTAGTCCCTCACACCCTCCACGCCAATACCCTTGCCACTGTCATCACCACTGCCTGTTCTGCCGTTGTCTGGCGAAAAGAGAGTTTGTGTTTTCCTCTGCTCCTCCATCTGTTTATCACGCCTCTCGTTGTTCTGCTTCGCTTCCTGCTTTGATGCTCTCCCACGTTGTCCTTCCTCCCACCTCTGCTCATTCTGATGTGTGAGAGCGGTGGTGGGGAAGCTGTTTACCATTATCTCCAGAATGCTGTGCTGTGAGTCGTCATCCTGTTTACTCAACTGTTCTGTGTCCTGCTGTTTTTCTATGGTTTTGGCTAGCTCGTCCATGTCTTTCGCCTCGCACGCCTGGCCTTGATTCTGTTGCTCATCTTGGCTATTGCTGTGCCGTGTCCTGAGCAACGAGGCCTCCTGGGTGCGTCGCTGAAGTCGCCGCTGCATCAGAGCCTTCCTAGCGTCCTCCGTCATCACCAGCGAGGGGCGCATCCCGGCTTTCTCACACCCCTGGTACCTGGTGCACACACACACACACACACACACACACACACACACACACACACACACACACACACACCAAATAGAAAAAAATTATCATCATCATCATTTTCATCACCATCATCATCATCAAAACACAATTTCCCAATAATAAATACAGTGAACAGGACGCAGAATGGACTATGGAAAGCATAGAAACAAGACTATCATTAACACGTTGGCCAGAGAAAGAGGTCATGCATTCAAAGACTCATCATTCAGGTACGGTAAAATGTTCTGCGTCATCCCAGAGACAAATATCTTCCACACAAGAAAATTACTTCCTACATTTGATTCCATCCGTATCATGGCGTCTCTCCCATTATATTATTGCCATTTACAGACCATTTCACTCAGGTAGGAGAGACTTATCTAAATGGAAGGATTAGATACAGCCTTCATTATCCCTTTCAGTGCGAGATATTTTTTCTGTGTTGAATATAGCAGCAAGGCGGTGGCTCAATCGGTAGAGAGGTGGGCTGCGGTCCTACCGGACCCAGGTTCAAATCCCCGATGGGGCAGGGAACAGTTTAAGGATTTGAATTTCATGTAAAGCAAACTCTACCGATCTACAAAAAGACCCCGCCGACATGTCATAAAAATACCCCCGCTAATACCAATACACCAGTCCTGTATGAGACAGCTCTAGCAAGTATGCAATATGGACGGTGGGTGTTAGCGCCGAAGTGGTTACATGTAGAGGTGTATGATGTAGGAGGGGGAGCAGGCTCTGAAGCCTATGCTCAGAGTCGAACACATTAAAAAAAAAAAACTTCGAAGCGATAAGAATTAACAAAAATACAGAATAAACAAAAATATATTAACTTCGTGGTGGAAGGCTGAAGGCTTAAATCGCGCTTGTAGGCTAATGCTTGTGGGGTTGAGACCATTCGAACAACATTCAGATTTAAAAAGGAGGAGGAGAGGCAGGCAGTTCTCTATTCGGTAGAGCACAGTACAAGATGGGTAACAAAATGAGAGTAAAAGAGATGTGACATGGTTAACAGAGTGAGAACAGAAGGTGTGACATGGGTGACAGTGAAAGCAGAAGAGATGTGACATGGTTGAGTGACAGAAGACAAGATGTGACATGGTTAACACAGTGATGGCAGTTAAGATGTGACATGGTTAACAGGATGAAAGCAGAAGAGGTGTGACATGGTTAACCGAGTGAGAGCAAAAGAGGTGTGACATGGTTAGCAGGGTGACTGCACGAAAGATGACATGGTTAACATAGTGAGAGAAGAAGAAATGAGACATGGTTAACAGTGTGACGGCAGAAGAGATGTGACATGGTTAACAGAGTGACAGTAGAAGAGATGTGACATGGTTAACACAGAGTGACGGCAGAAGAGATGTGGCATGGTTAAGAGTGACAGAAGAGATGTGACATGGTTAACAGAGTGAGAGTAGAAGTTGTGTGACATAGTTAACAGAGTGACAGCAGGAGAGATGTGATATGGTTAACAGAGTGACAGCAGATGAGGTGTGAAATATACAGCACAGATTACACAAGGGCGCTTCCACAGTCGCGGTGGTTTGCTCAAAATTAATGTCAAGCAACGGAGCTTTCATCCCTCTGTTTTCGCGTCCACAGTCTTCTTTGGCGGTGCTATTGGAGGGCTTTCAAATCATAAAAGTGACCAACAGCAGACAGGTTACCCTCGAGTTCTTAGCTGGTTCCATGCCACCCCAATAAAGCTTGCCATGGACAGGATTCTTTTCAGTGAGATTCAAGCAAATCAGCTGTGGAAGCGGCGGTTGCGGCTCTCACAGTGACAGCAGAAAAAATATGAACTCTGCAATTGTCTGCAAAAATTCAGTTCCTCTCCCTTTCTATAAGCAGCTCATAACATTACATTAGTCTTGATTGTTAAAAGTAGCTGCTTCACTAACCCAACAGATTACAATGACAACGTGCAGCTTCACTCAAGCTAATATGTCATGGGCTGTGGAAGGTAAGGAGGAAGAATGAACCTTTTGCATGGGACTGTACAAGGTGGCTAACAGAATGAGAAAAATAGAAGATGGCTAACAGAATGAAGGAATGAAAGATGGCCAACAGAATGAAATAGAAGATGGCTAACAGAATGAGAGAAACAAAGATGTTAAATGTAAAAGATACTTAACGAAGTGAGAGAAACAGAGGTGTGGAAAGTACAAGACAGTTGATACAGTGAGAAGAACGGAGATGTGAAATGTACAAAACAGTTAACGCGGTGACAGAAGTGATAAAAAACGGCTTACGTGGCGAGAGTTGAGATGTGAAATATGCAAAACAGTTAACAGTTACGCAGAAGGGAAGTGCAAGGGATCTGAGTCTTCCCCTTTTCACTCATTTAAGTTTTTCTTCCCCTCTCCCCAAAAAATGTACACAATTACAAAATAAAAAAGATAATGGAAATTTCTTATCGTTTGACTTTGGTCGTATTGATATGCATAAAAAAAAAACTGTGACAGTACAGGCATGTTTGTTATTTTCTAAAAAATTTCGATGCATGAGTGTCTTCAAAGGATAATAAAAGGAAAGTATATTCGCTGATCCTCCCTTTTAACAAATGTAGTAATAAGTTGCCTCCTATAATAATTTTATTCTGACTTGGCCTAAGACTGTCGTCTCTCCATCTTGAATGCTGAGTTGTAAAAATAGATTAATACTAGATTATGGTATAATCACGAAGAGGTGCTATGAAAAGGATGTAAAGGCGCAGCACTGTCATTTCCTTTCACTGATCTAAGTGAAATAAGCTGCAAAAAGAACAGAAATCTGGGCCAAGTTATGGTGGAAAGAGTATAGTTAGTGTAGTGGGTTCAGCATAAGTATGAAATGTGAAAAGAGTGTGGCGTCTCACCTGCATGCCCTACAGATGCGTGATGTGGGGGTGAGTGTGCAGGGTGGGTTCAAACACAAGAACGTCTGCCACATCCCCGTCTGTACGCTGCGCCGGAAGAATGCCTTGCACGAGTCGCAGCTCACGCCCCCGAAGTGTGTCCCGCGAGCCACAGCGCCACACACACCACACCACTGATGGGGCAGCCGCAGCCATCAGTATCGTCAGTATCCTTCTTTATCTCCTCCTCCTCCTCATCATCATCATAATCCTCCTCCTCTTCCTTCTCCTTCTCCCCCTCCTCCTGCTCCTCCTTCTCCTTCTCTTCCTCTTCGTCCTCCTCGTTTTCTCCCCCTCCTCCTCATCATTATCATCGCCATCCTGACCATTATTGCCACACGCTGCTCCTGATTCATCATCATCATCATCACCATCATCATCCCAACCATATTTCCCACACGGCGCTCCACATTCACTTATGGCCGTATTGCCGTGTGCTCAGTTGCCTTTTAGCGCCTCTTCCTTAGCAGTTCATCATGCACAGTTTACCCTGATGGTCTCTCCTCTGTTACTGATGAGTCCTCATAAAGAAGATAATGTTAAAGGCCCAGTTGCATATACGAGATGCCAAGGATGAGGAAGAAAAAGTGTGACATGTAAATGATACTCAATGGTAACTTCACGGTGCTGAGTTAATGAAGATACAGTAGTTTCAGACTCCGTAACTGTGATGTTTCGCTACAGTGAATAAATTCATCTAGAATTAGTAAGGATAAGAAAAAGTACTGAAGGGTGTAAGGTGTTGGTGGCATCATGCGAAGACCACTAACCAATGACCACAGAATATCGTATACAAAACATAAACTACCAGTTCCATAATATAATAAGAAAGGGTATTCAGAGAGTAAAACATCAGCGCCCTACAGTCGGTCTAAGGCTAAACTTTGACCCTGCCCTGTGACCTTTACCTTTGACTAATTGTTCTCAAACTGAGATTAGTTTTCCTTATCTGACCTTCGACCGTTTCACTAAGTTGGTACAAATTAGACCAAAAGTGTTTAAGCTGACCTTGGTCTTTGACCTTAACTACTTTCTCATTTTTCTCAAGATAGAATACAGAAACTTCATCTTTGGCTGACCTTTCACCCTCCCAGCAAGGTTGGTCCAACTAAAGCAAAACTATTTTGAGTTAAAGGATCCTGCACTTTGACCTTTACCTTTGACTGGTTGTTCTCAAAACTGAATAGCTTCATCCTTTCCTGACTTTCAGCCGTCCATCTAACTTTGATCTACATCGGATCAGTCTGAGATGGCTTTGCCTTTGACCTATGATATATGACCCATTTCGGCCAGAATGTAATCTTTGGTTCCTGTAACAGTAATCAATCATTATTCTGAATTTGGTGCAGTTTAATTCCATATTTTTTCCACATCTTTCTAACAGCGACAGACAAACAGAAGAGGTAGTCAAGTTAACCGAAACAAACACAAAACCCACTAGCGCTACGCATGCGTGTGTAATCATCAAGTTCTACGAGTATTCGTTTGTGCTACAGTCTTCTAAAAGTATTTTCATTCAACCAGTTTCGTTACTTAAATGCCAGTGAAATATCTGGGTCTGGGTGTATCGACCTGGTAGATTCTGTAAAGAACCGCTCTACGCAATCAACATCTATTGTAGCCATGACCTGATTACCTCTCTGACGTAATACAAGGTGTCAAGTGGCACAAGCGCCACATTCTAATACATATCCCTTGCCCTGACCGAGGGAAAGATTGAGGCTGTATACATAATTATGAATTCCCACTTTCTACAGCATACTCCATCTTTAACTCTACCGATTCCCGCTTTGTTCAACATACCTCTTCTTCTGTCCCATTGTGACTCACAGGTGAAAGACCTCGTTGGAAGCAGGTGGCAAGCGGATAGCAGTGGTCATCTACAGCAGCAGCCATAGAATGACCAGAAAAGGTACAAATGGAAGGATAAAATCCACAGAAAGGCATTTTGTTAAGCGAAGATTTCTGACAGATTTGGTCAAAGACCTTTGAGACCTAGCACGCGACTGTAAAAGTTTCGCCGAAATCCCGAAAGAAGTATGACCAGGAATCCGAAGGGATGTAAGATGATCGCTAGTGGAGTCACCTGACAAACCCCCTACCAGCAATCAGAAAAATAAGATGTTGGAAGAAAGATGTTTCAAAATCTTGTTAAGGCTACATTTGAAGGCTCTGGAAATGCAGCAAGAAGATCGAAAATGGTAACTTTTCTGTGAGACAGTCTAAATGACAACACACTTTATCAAGGAGGAAAGGTGCAAGTTAGCAGCCAAAGGCGAGAGTCTCTCTAGACGGGGTGTCAGCACAGTTCTTGATAACAACAGGAGGGACCCCTTAGGATCATTCGCCTTATTAGTAGTTAGACCAGACAGGGCACAAAATGTATTTTTTTTTTTTTTACATTTAGTGTGATCAGTCAGCTATCGGAGGCAGAGAAAACAAAGAAAAAAAAAAGCCAACACTGACTCTCCTTCCACTCTTTGGGATTCAGCCGGAAGTCGTACTGCATCAGACGATATTATTAAGTTTTAGAAAGGCCCCTCGAGATAGAATAAATCGCCGGGACTAAAGGCTGAGGTTATTCGTGGCTCAGGTCATTATTACAGTAGTAGCCACTGACACAGGTGTATTTGAAATAAAGTCAGACAGGCGTATTCATAAACCTGAGGGTGCGAAGTGTTGGCTAAATACTGTATTTTGACGGTCAGTTTAAAGCACCTGTTAGTGTTGGCATGGCTAACCCCATTCCATAAAACATAACTGAAGTAATAAAGAAAGACTTTTCTTCCTTCACTATGACCTTCACAAATGATGCCAAAAAACTAAGAGGACTGCATTCATCTTCACTATTTCATTTTCAACAAATTTGGCTGATAGTTCATTCCTAAATGTTAATTGCTTTTTATGCTTGGAAAGTATCTCGGCTAAATATTATCGTCTGTCATCAACAAGGATAAAATATCTACGCTCATCCACTCAACAAAAAGGCTGAAGTGATATCTAATGATCGTTAGGTGAAGTTGGGAAGTTCTTATGTAAACATAAATGTTTATCCCAAACAAGGGAAGAAAAATACAAAAACAGAATCATCGAAGAGTTAAACAAAGAGTGCTATGGTTCCACGCAGCTTGATCTTGTAATGCAATCATGTGGTGGATGGAATGAGAAACATGAAGCTTAAGAAACGTGACCGTACGTTAGAAGACGCTGCTGCACCTCTCATTGCCACAACATACACTGCCACACCCCAGGTCTTATAACTAACACAGCCACGCCACACCTCACACCGCCACACGTCACACTTCTACACTCAACTGCCTCATAGCACATGATTATTTTACATTTGACCACACCTCACACTGCGCCAAGCCGCACACTGACACACCATACACGAGTACACGTCAGGGTGCCGCGTCTCACACTGCCACAACACTCACCACCACACATGCTGCTACACGCGTCACACTGGAACACCACACATTACCACATCTCACGCAGCCACACCACACGCCACCACATCACATATTACCACACTTCACATTGTCACACTGCACTAGGCCATACTGCNCAAACATATTGTCATACTACACACCAAAACACCTCACAGTCGCTCTTCTCTCTACCATACGTCACCACGCACTGCCACACCAACCACAACCACATCTCCCACTACCACACGTCACACTGCCATATCACACAATTCCTCTCGTGCAGTTACCACACTACATGCAGTGACACCAACCACAATCACATTTCACATTGCCACACTACAAACTGCTAGAACAACCACTACCACATCTCATATGCAGACCTCAACTACCACACACGGCTTAACTGCCACACCTCACACTGTCGGATGCTGCAGAGGGACACTTTCACACGGTGGAAATTCAGACGCCTCCGATAGCTCCCTTCCAATGCCTCGACAGGAGCATGGTGGACTGCAGAAGAAGGGCAACTTAAGCCTGCAGTCCACCAGGTTCACGACCAGATATAACCTGAAGCTGACAACATCATGCTGCCACACTTCACACTTAAACGCCTCACACTGTTACACCGCACACTGTCACACCACCTGTTTTTCCAGCCCTCTAGCGACCGAATGCGAGACTAATATTGGTTATCACTTATACAGTCTTTCCTGTCACTCTCGCTTCTGTCAATCAATCGTCCTTTTTGCCTCACTTGTATCAAAATTTTCTCACGCCAATGTCTTTTCTGTTAAGTGTTTGTTCTGGCAGTCTCTTTTCCGCTAACCTTAACTCCTGTCAGTCTCTCTCGTCAACATTTTTTCCTTGTCATTCTCTCTTTCGTCAATCTTTTCTCGTGTGCGTTACATCAATCATAGTCACAAAGTTAACCCGTGATGTGGGGAGATAAGGCAAACCACCATAACTCTCTCACGCTCACGTCAGCGCTAGTATTTTGTCAGAGCTAATACCTTACGAATTTGTTCAGTGGGAGGATGGTATTGGAGCTTGAGATTCTTCATAAATGTCTCCACCCTCTCAACACGGCATTCAATGTCAGGTGGTACAAAGGGTTCCGGAGTGGTGTTAATAAAGGTAGAGAGAGAGAGAGAGAGAATAAGTAAAGTATCGGCAATGATATAAATGCTTACGCTACAGTATTAATAGTCTCCAGGTGGTCGGTATATCACTGGCCATAAAAAAAGGTTGTCACTCAACAGATGTGAATATTAAATCTTGATCTAACTGTGCAAATGTGGGTATCTCTGTATTGAAATGTCTTATACGAGAGTGGCGGGTGCCTGAATTCATCCTGTGCCTGTACTGCTTGGAGGAAAGTTTGAATTAAGTCTTCTTATATCTCATACCGTCCACCTGCAACAGCCATCTTCACAGGATGTTCTTCGTTCTCTCTGTCGCGTCACTCACCACCACCCCATTCCGCTCCAATCACATCCTCTGTTCATTGCACTCTTTTCCTGCCCAGTCCACCTTCACACACACACACACACACACACACACACACACACACACACACTTTTTTAAAATTTTCTTTCTCTCC
>JAGKTI010002492.1:55983-66368 GCA_018397915.1 Birgus latro
ACACACACACACACACACACACACACACACACACACACACAGTTTTTAGAAGAATTTTCTTTCGCACCACCTACGTCGCACCTCATACTATGCTTGTCTTCACAGAGTGTACTTATCCTGCCCTGATAAGCAGCCTGCCACATCCCAGCCAGTCCCACCCACTATTTTCCAAACAACCTATCAGCTTTTTGCTCCCCACTGAACCTTCAGTTTCTCAGTAACCACCAAGCCTTAACTATTTCAACAGTGATTTGTTACGATGCATTATTATCTGATTCCCCAGACATGATGCCCATTTCACTTTTGCTGGAAAATTACTCTGGCAGCGATAATTATTTCACGAAGACTTTACTTTTTTAAAATTCGTGTCTTGAAAACCATTATGTGGATATGGCTGATGGTGGCACATGCTGTCTTAGACATTACCTGAATCAAGCTGTATTGACTTGAATGGACCTGGTGGCCTGAAAGTTCCCTGAATGGTCCTGAATTTGCCTGAATGAATCTAAATATGTGGTGCTGCTCTCGGGTGTCTGCCCTTTCCTCTCATCCATCCTTCTTTCTTTCAATCCTCTTCTGTCTTTCTTCCCTTCATTCTTTCTTTGTCCTTCTGCCTACAGACGACTGTACACTTCCTTTTCTGTCTTTTTTTCCTTCATTCTTTCCTCGTCCTTCTGCCCGTGGGTGACTCTATACTGAATGACAAATGGTTTCCTGTACACCAGGTAACCATTTACTACGCTGGGTGGTAACCATATAACCAAATTTTGGCGCCTGGTGGTTTAGTGGGTAATTACGGAGCTCCAATCGGGTTGAGCCGGTGAAGGTTTATATCCAAGGGATGGTTGGGGTTTATTGCTCACGTAATGGCCCACAGGGATGAGTGAGGCTGGTCACTGTCATCTTAAATGTCAGGACCAACTTGCCTAGCCCCGGGCTCCTACGCTCCTCTGTGGGGCGACATAGGATTGGATGATGGATGGATGGATGGATGGAATCTAAATATACATTACTGTTGTGCTCCAGTGACATATAATGTTATGTGCTTGGTGGTGAATAACTGGCGGACATGACTTAAACTCTCAGAGGGGAATGTTTGTCTTTTAGCCAGTGTCCTGGATGAATGCTGATGGTATTAATCGCAAGTTAGAAGGTTGGAGATTCTAATCAGGCCAAGGGAAAGTAAAAACTACCTTAAAACAGCAAAACTCCTAGTATGACACAGGCGACAGCATGGGGTTAAGTTTCAGGGTGGTGGTTGCCAACACATGAGAGCAGATGTTCGTATTTGAGGCCTGACAATAAAATTAGACAACAGGTATACCTCACCAAGGCTCGATAACTCTGTCAAGACTTGTCTTCCTCCCCTCCCCCCTTCCCTTCCCCTGGGCATGCTATGTTTTCTTCCCCGAGGTTTGATTCTGTCAAGATCTGTCTCTTCTTCCCATATCCACCTCCTTCACTCTGGTTAGCCTGTCATCTATTGCATTTGAACCACGTTGATTACACATGAAAATCTCTGATTGAGAGGGAAGTGATGATGTTCCTGTTGGATTCAACATGAGTCCTGACTGGGTAGCAAATTGTGTTGTGTCCTAATGCCACCTGTAGCGTTATAAAGAGTTTGTGAAAGGACACTGACCCTTGGGGAATGTCGTTTCTGACAACCCTAAGAAATCAGTGGTCATTTACAACAGCAGCCATGAAACGACAGGACAGGCAACTTGAGATGAAGGCACATACAGTAGGATAGAATACGTAAGAGGGCAGTTTGGAAATCAGATTTGTGCCAGACTATTAGAGGCCTTTGAAATATTTAGTGAAACAGCAGAGGTTTCACCGGAATCCCTTACAGGATACCACGTTACAGAGCACATTCAGAAGAGAGGCGGAGTCTTCCACAAGTGGTCTGTTAACGTTTTCGCGATCTCTGTTTCATTAACACGGCACTAGCAGTTATTATTTTCCCAGCTTTAACCTTCATTTTTCAGTACGGCTCTTTCACTTTCTTCATGACCATGTTTGATACATACAGATCCAATACATTTATTGGGTTAGGGCAACGTCCACCATTGAGGTGTGTCTGTCACCAGCTGATCAGTTGTAGACATCGTTAACCCCTTCACCTGGGGACGTTTTTCCTATTTCTTTCTGAAAACGCCGTACTGTTTTATTCAGCATAAATGATACGTCTTCAGGCTGGACGAGTTAGATGGTGAATAGTATGGCTATTAAATGCTCATGAATGCTGCTTGTATTGCTATGGATCAACTACCCGTACAAAGAGTATGGAGCGTTTATAAATGGTGGAAGGGTATCAGGACACCGTGATGGGTGAAGCTGTCCCATCTCTGTTGACTGGAATGGCGTTTCTGTACCTTAGTTTGCTGTTGGCTGGCTGCAGGACGCGGTGTGGAAGGAGGAGGAGCTGATCTGGGAGAGTCAACGCTGCCAGACGTGGATGGGGTGGCTTGCGAGTGGGTGAGTGTGGGTGGAGTGTGTGAGAGTGGTGTGCGTATGGGCGAAGTGTGTGAGGTTGGAGGCTGTGAAGTTTGTGCGGGTGTGGGTGTAGTGTGTGAGGGTGGTGTGGGTGAGGGTGTGTGTGAGGGTGGTGTAGTTGTGGGTGTACTGTGTGAGGGTGGTGTAGTTGTGGGTGTAGTGTGTGAGGGTGGTGTTTGTGTGGGTGTAGTGTGTGAGAGTGGTGTTTGTGTGGGTGTAGTGTGTGAGGGTTGTGTGACTGTGGGTGTAGTGTGTGAGGGTGGTGTGACTATGGGTGTAGTGTGTGAAGGTTGTGTGGATATGGGTGTAGTGTGTGAGGGTGGCATGGGTGTGGGTGTAGTGTGTGAGAGAGGTGTGGGTGAAGAGTGTGAGGGTTGTGTGATTGTGGGTGTAGTGTGTAAGGATTGTGTGGGTGTGGGTGTAGTGTGTGAGGGTGGTATGGATGTGGGCGTAGTGTGTGAGGATGGTGTTGATGTATGGTGTGAGTGCGTGGGATGTATGGGTGGACAAGGCTGGATCTCCATTATGGTTGGTCGGTTCCGGCTATGCTCCCACCCTGCAAAGTGTGAAGGAAGAGACACAATGAGAAAAAACAAAACATATAATGGCGGCAGAACAGGGTGATTCACTACTATGAGCCCAGAATAACGCCAGTATACCAGTTATTAAAGAACGTATCAAAAATGAAACTCCGTACTTATAAATTTTATGTTGATCTTGTCCTGCATTTGAGAAGCTCCTCTACATTGGAATTTAAAGAGACATATGCTGCAAATGAAATGCTGTACATTCCTCCACCAGCGCGGTACTGAATGGGCATAGTTTGCCCACTGCACACATCCTGTGATCGTGGCGTACTCGATAACTGACCGCGTACTTCGAATTCTCCAGATGTAACTCAAGATTTTTTCCTAGGTGTCACCCTAATGGAAAAGTATTTACGAACAAACCTCTGAAAATACCTATTGCAGTTTGGGTAGTAGTGAATTAATTTCTTTCGGTAACATTGGTTGGCTAGTTGTATATATATTAACGACAGGTTGTAGTAACATAGTATCGTAAAAAAAGTACCTTCATATGTGTGGGGCTCGATTCCACCTTACCAATGCAGGTCTAAAAGATGTGTGGCCGCTACGTAATTATCACGTTTTCCTATCAGATCTACAACTTATCAACTGCCGTAACCAGAGGAGCTTAAATTAACTACCACGCACACTGCAAATAGGTCAGGTTGTGTGGATCCGATAGGAAAAACGCCATAATTACGCGACGGTCACACTAACCTCGGAAAACACACATACACACGCACACACATGTATTTATAAAATAATGAAATGGAAGCAACATTCCTTCTTATCTGCAGGGAAGGTAGTTTATTTGTAATAGCAGGGTTATTAATAATTCTAACAGCTTTGTTCTGAATTTTGTCTAGTAGTTTTAGTGCAACCACTCCACATCCATTCCACAAGGGTGAGCAGTATTTCAGCTAAGAGAGCACATGACTCAACTATAGCTAACTACCCATCAGCTAAGAAGCTACGAACTGTGTACAATAATCCAAGTTTTTCTGAGGCAGTTTTAGCAAGTGATCTGACATGAGAGGTCCACCTAAGGGCACTGTTAAGTGAAAACACCAAGAATGTCAATACTTTTGGAGATAGGAATACTAGTAGCACTGAAAGTAATGTAGGAATCTGGCAATATCTGTCTATTAGTAAACTGTATATATTTGTTTTACTTGTCCCCATTCAGTGATTCTAGGTAAGTCTTGATTTTTGGAGATGGCTGTTCTGAGTTGTGAGTTAAAGATATTAAACTTTGTGAATGAGTGTTTAAATGTGAATGAACTTTGAAGTGTTGAGTCATCTGCATATGGATAGATGGGATTATGGGTGACAGATAAGAGATCATTAATATGATTTAACAATAGGGTTGGAGCCAGAACTGATCCTTGTGGCATGCCGACGTTAACTGAGTGGAAATTGAAATATACATCAACCACCTTTAATCTTATCTATCTGTCACTGAGATATGAGGAAATCAGAGGAACAAAAGATGTTAGGCCACAGGAAAGGAGTTTGGATTGCAGGGAATGGTGCCACACAAGGTCAAAAGCTTTAGAATATCAAGGGCCACTGCTTGTGTTTCTCCAGGTTGGTCAATTGTTTGATGGATGGTGTGAGTCAGGAGATTGAGTATATCAGTGATGGATCTTTCGTGGCAAAAACCATACTGTCTATCACAATTAAGTTGTTGGATTGAAGATGTTTATCTATGTGCTTATTCATTACAGTTTCAAATACTTTACCAAGAGAAGACGTGATAGCTATTGGTCGGTAATCAAAGGGGTCAGAGGAACTAAGTCTCTTCGGAATTGGGTAGATATTGGCTTCTTTCTAGGAATTAGGGAATGGAGAAGTATGTATGCATAATCTGAATAATTTAGCTAGAACAGAAGCAAGTTCTTGGAAACACTTTTTAAAAACAATTGGAGGAATTCCATCTGGGCCTGGAGCGCTGTTGGCTGATAAATTGTCTAGGATGGATATTACGTATCTAGTCTGTATTTTAAGTGGAGCAGTTTCGGAAGAGTCAAGTTCTAGAACTGGGACGTTCTGGCTGACTTCCTCTAATGCAGAATTTCTGGCAAATGTACTGGCAAGGATATTTGCTTTACCATGTGGATAAATTATAATGTTGCCATCTGAAGATTTTGGTGGGTTGAATATCTAAAACCAAGTTCAATTATATCTCTGTCATCAACCTGGCTATGATGCCCAGCCTAAAACGTCCCTACTTTGGCAGGACACATTTTCAATATTCTGGAGTAACACTGCCACCATCATCACTGTGAGCCCAAAAGACCCCCACCACAGGCAACTGCCATGCCCATGTTGGCTGTACTTCAGTTCGGTTGTAAGCCATATTTCTAGTGACATAAGGATTTTATATCCCAAATCATGCGATAAAAGAAGCATAAAATTGTGCTATCCATCAAAAACATGTCTTAGCCTAAGGTGGTGCTAAGTTCCTCTAGTCGCACGACCTCTCACATGATATTTATATCGAAAATTTAACAGAATATTAACAACAGTATAGTAAGATGCTTTTGTATAAAAGATGATTACACAGCTTAACTGGATATGCTGAGGACAGTATTATATGAGTAGTTGCGCTTTCATTTAGTCAACTTAATTTTTCATAATGTTCAGTACAGATTAAACCATCTGCATGCTATTTAATAAAATAGTTCTGATCAGAGAATAGTCCTTGATGGAAATGTAATAGTTGATGTTTATGAGTTTAAGTATTCAAAATAAATTTATAGTTAATAATATAAAGGCGGCGTCACACTGGGCCAAAAGTGGCTAACAAGTGAGCAGCTTTTGTGAGGCAAAACGGCTAGCAAAGTCGAATTGTCATCACTCGCATGTGATTTTGTGAGTTGAAACGACTAGCAGGGTCATCTGCCTTGGCACCTCGTTGTCATTTTTAAACAAACCATCATGGAGTACCAACTCCCTTTTCCTCAATTTCTGCAACTGCCTCACGTACTTTAGCAACTAGAGCCACAAGGCAGTATACTATAGTTTTCCTCGCCGCAGAATCCATATCGAATATTGGTCACAATCTGATTTCCACTTGTTGTCTGGAAGCAAAACAGACAGCCTCCGCGACTGGTCACCCGAGTGTCTGAATATTTATCTCATGTCACAAGAAAAAAATAGAAATGAATAAAAACCACAAACATTAAAACGTATTTACTTGACAAATTTAGTTAAAGTTTCCTTCTATGAATAACAGAATATTTTCTCATCAGTTACAAAATTAATATAGGCTCATTTGAGTTCCAATCCCACTAACAAGGTGTGAGCGTAAATTGATAACCATTTCTCCTCCCAAGCGAAATCTCCTTCACCTTGGGTCAGTTTGGCTAGCGGCTCACAAAACTGGCTTATCACTTTTGCCCCAGTGTGATGTCACCTTAAGGCAAAACAATGCAGAAAACATGTCTATCACCAGGTAATTTCTGTTTTAAAAAAGATTTCATATTAATTCAACGTTTTTTTATGAAGCTGCTAGCAGGGAAGCTGGCATTCCCAGTGTTAAAAAAAATTTTGACCGTGCATACTGACATTGCCTGGCACCCTGGGGAGGACAGCCCCTTGTAGGAGACGACTTTCGGGGGTCCCATATTACCCACTGAACTTCTGTTCCCCCTTAGGTCCATTTTCTCATGAATATATCCCCCATGAACCTATTCCTACCATGGACCTATTCACATCATCCTTAAGGATCTATATTCCCACTACCCACCCACCCTGCCCTACTTTCCCGCTGCCGACCCAACCACCGTCCTCTCCCGTCTTTTCTACCCTCCTACCCACCCACCTATCCTGCCCACTCATCCACCTATCCACCCACATTTACCCACCCACCTTCCTGTCCAATCCACCCACTCAGGCTGTCCCATAACAAATACTTGAGTGCGATGATAAAATAGGTAAATCTGGAAAGGAAGTGGAAAGAAGAGTGGGACAGGGAAGAAAAATGGATGGTACTATGAAGGATTTACATGGGATTCTCGAACACACTTACGATCAATATCCTCTCGTAACTCATTTTTTTTTTCTTTTTAGGGAGGAAGAGGGAGCGTAGAGTCTTTTCGCGTTTTTCATTCTCTTCCTGGAAAAAATAAATCTTTGCTTTGTGTGGAAAATTATCATGGCCATTTCATTTTTTTTCAGGATGACAAGAAAAAAAAGGGGGGGGGGGACAGCATAAATTTTCATGTGTCTTGTTCTTCCCGCAAATCAGAATCTGATATCAAGAAGCTGTTTGTAAATCCAGACCCTAAATGTTAAACAGAGGTCTGAATATGGAGGTTGAAAAAAAAAAATGAATTTTATTGCGCTCATTAACGTATGGGTGTAAGACATTGTGAGGCATGAGAACGAACAGTCGAGAGTAGGAGCAGTGAAAATGGTTGAGGAATGTTTACTTAGAGCGTAGAGTGGATGTGATAAGAAATCATGTTATTCGTGAAAGATGTGAAGTCGGGAAGTCTGTTGATACAGGGGTTGAGGAGGGTGTTCTTATATGGCATGGTCATATGGAGGGAAGGGATATTAACAGGGTGGTAAAAAGGGTATATGTGAGTGAGTTTGATAATACGAGGAGGCATGGTAACTTGGTAAGCCAAGAAGGTGGATAGATATCATTATGCGTGCGAGAAAGCGAGGTATGGAGGTCGATGAGACTAAGGAACTGACATGGGATCGAGTTGATTGGATGAAATACATACGGAGGAGCACATGAACATGGTTTGGCATCCATTAACTATTAGTATGACAGTCATCGGATTGTCTACTTGATATGCAGTGTGAAGCACCTACATAAAGGAAAATTCCGTACTTAGAGAAAAATATGCAGATCGTTATGCATGTACGATGGAGTCAGGATTCCGCGATCTTGATTGGTTAGTGGATGAGGGTGAAGCCCATTTCACTGGGTATATTTCTGATTAGTTCTTCCTCTATCATGATTTTTTTCCTTGCTTTCTGGTCGCAGCCTCACCCCATCCACAGGTGGGAAAGAGTCTGGGATGATGATAATATACCCGAACAATGCCCTAATGAAACATGACTAAATATATACAGTATTTCAAAAAAATTACTTACTCGTTTACAGTTATTGTTTATAGCACAATATTCTAAGTATATCGCTGGGCATCAATTAGGTAACACTTATCGTATGCAAAGGGATAAAAAAGGTATGTCTAACACCATTAGTTCTAAAAATTTATCCTAATCTGAAAAAATTTCAGGAGAGGCACGAATAAATTAAAATAAATTGTCATCACAGTAAATGGTTTAAGCAAACTGTCTGAAGGTGGCAAGAACTGAATGAAAATGACTACGGGAAATTTCTCCTGAAATGAAACCTGACGTTGTCTGGAGAGAGAGAGAGAGAGAGAGAGAGAGAGAGAGAGAGAGAGAGAGAGAGAGAGAGAGAGAGAGAGAGAGAGAGACTGTAAAAACCTGATTTTCTTAAAGAAGTGTTAATGGAGATTTTTTCCAGTTCCTTAATTACGAGAAATCTGTCTTCCTCATAGTGAAGAGATTTGGCGAAAAAATAAATAAATAAATAAAAATGAAAGCAAAGAGTAAGAACCGTCACCCTTTTCTCTGAGTGATATGACTAGGCAGAAGCCGGCGAGATGCAAGATGTACTGTGTGTGTGTGCAATGATTCATGGTCTCCTTCGTATCAAAGAAATTATGCTCTTAACATTTCAGAACTTTTAGTCTAGGTAAAGTACAATATTTAAGCACAATGAATTTTAGGTACGGTAGTTGAACGCAATTCTCTTGGTACGATGTCTCAAAGCAACAATTCTAGGTATTTTCAATGCAGTGATTCCAGGCAGAGCATTTCAGCGCAGCAAGTCAAGGTACAGTATTTCAGCGCTATGAATGTAGAAGGAAAATTACAGTAGAGGGAATATCAAAGCAATATCTCTACTGTAGGCATAATACTTCAACACAGTAAATTTAAATAGGTACAATATCTCACATCAGCAATTCTGTAATTAACCTTACCTGTATCAAACCTCAGCCGAGCATTAAGGTAGGTTCCCAGGCCTCGAAATTATATAGAGGTGTGGGTGTATATTTAGAGTCAGTCAGGTATGCATTTGCACTCACAGTTTTCCTGCTTGCTAATGCTGGTGCAGAGGAGAAAGAGGAGAGGGGAAGCTGACTGGGAGGGTTGGGAGGAAGTACGAAATGCGTGGGGGGAGGGAGGGGAAGGAAATTTGAAGAGAAAAGACTGAGAAGGTTCGAGGAAGAAAGAAGACTGAAATGCGTGTACGAAAAAAAAGAAAATGAAAAGTAAAGGAAGTGAGTCTGGGAAAGAAAAAGGATGAAACACACGTGATTGATGAAAGGAAAGGGAATTTGTAGGGTAAAGACAGAGGGCTGAGGAAGAAGGGTCGAAATGTATTGGACATCGAAAGGGAGATTTTTAAGGAGAAGTTCGGAGAGGGCGGATGGCTGAAGGAAGAACGATGATCTTAAACCGCTAATGGAAAGATGAGAAAAAGGAGAAGAGAGCAATCGGTGGATCTGGAGGAAGGAAGAACGATATGCCAACGAGAAGGATAATGAATAGAGGAACTACGAAAACGAGGGGACTTTGAGAGATAAAGGTAAATGGCGGAGGATGAAAGTAAAGTCGAAAAATTTGGAGACGAAGGGGAGAATCTCAGGAGGAAAGGATGAAACACAGAGAAGACTGGGAGACTTAAAAAATCAGAGATATCTAGAGAGTACAGATAAAAGTTTTGAAGGAAGACCCAACGAAATGTGTGGCAGAAGGAGAGAAGTAATAAGGAAGGAAGGTGTTTGTTAGGGATGAAGGGCAGGGTGATAGAGTGGTAGGGTTAGGTAGAGTAACGTAGCAGAGTGGTGGTATTCGTACAGGGTATGGTAGAATAGGGATGGGTAAAGTAAGGTAACGCAGAAGAGTAGAATAAGTAGAGTATGATCCGGATGAGTTGGGGAAAAAACAAAGGTAAGGTGGCATTGGTAAAGTAGGATAGGATAGGATAAGGTAGGGTAGGGATGGTTAGGGTTGCAGAATGGAGGAAAACGAAAGAGAATGACGTAGCGTGGTGAGGTATGGCAGATAGGCTACGTTAAACCAGCTTGTGTCACTCTGAATGTAGTCTCAAAGTGTAAGAACTGCAACGAAGAGGCGTATATAGTTTACACCGCTTTCACTGGTGGCAATATTTTCTGATGATCAATATCGCTTTTGTGTTTGCTTGAAAAATAAAAAAAGAGAGAGAGAGAGAGAGAGAGAGAGAGAGAGAGAGAGAGAGAG
>JAGKTI010002493.1:0-12604 GCA_018397915.1 Birgus latro
CCCACCACCAAGTTACTTTATGTCTTGGTGGTGGGATGAGGGTGTAGAAGCTGCAGTTAAGGAGAAAAGAAGGCTTTTCCGGGAATGGAAGAAGGGTGGTAACAGGGAGGAGTACTTGGCTGCCAAGCGCAGGGCTAGAAGAGAGGTATACAGGGCGAAGTCTGAGTCACAGAGACTTTTACTTGATAATCTAAATCATGGAGAAAGGAAAAATATGATTTTTAGGGTGGCAAATCAGGTGAAGAGGGATTATCGGGACATTGTAGGTGAGCAGTGTGTGAAGAATGATGATGGAAGGGTAGTGGTGAACAGTGAGGATATTAAAGATGCATGGAGAGAGCATTATAGCCAGTTGTTGAATGAGGAGTTTGATTGGGATAGAGAAGATTTGGAGCCAGCTGATCCAGTGTTTGGCCCTTGGCCTTTGATTGATGGTGCTACTGTGAGTCAGGCAATGGGCAGGATGAGGGTGGGGAAGGCAGCAGGTGTGTCTGGGTTGACTGCTTAAAATGTTGAAGGCCTCAAGAGATACTGGGGTGAGGTTAGTCACTGACCTGATAAATATGATTATATATGAGTGTGTTGTCCCAGATGATTGGCTCAAGAGTGTAATTGTAAATGTGTACAAAGGGGAGGGTGATAACCTGGAAAGGGGAAATTACAGAGGTATACAGCTCTTAGATCAAATAATGAAAGTAATGGAGAGAGTTCTAGAATGTATGATTAGAGAAAGAGTGAATATTGATGAGATGCAATTTGGGTTTATGCCAGGCAGGGGGACCACTGATGCCATATTCAATGTTCGACAGCTTCAGGAAAAATATATTGGAAAGAAAAGGGAATTGTATTTTGTTTTTGTTGATTTGGAAAAGGCCTTTGACAGAGTACCTAGAGATGTGGTGAAGTTGGCAATGAGAAAGCTAGGGTTGGAAGAGTGGCTGGTTAGGGTGGTTATGGCCATGTACATGGGTGCTCGCGCCCAGGTAAGAGTGAATGGAGTTTTGAGTGACGAGTTTTCCGTGAATGTTGGTGTGCATCAGGGGTCAGTTTTGAGTCCCTTGTTGTTTATCATGGTGCTTGAAGCCCTCTCACGTGACTTCAGAGATGGACTCCCATGGGAGATGTTGTATGCTGATGATTTGGTGTTGATTGCAGAGAATGAAAAGGAGGCAGAGGAAAGATTTGAGAAGTGGAGAGATGGTATGGGGTACAAGGGCTTAAGGGTAAATGCAGATAAAACAAAAGTGATGATATCTAGGGTTTGTGGCGGTACAATCAGAGGAGAGGGAGAGTGGCCATGTGCAGTTTGCCACAAGGGTGTGGGAAGTAATTCCATCTTGTGCAGTGTTTGTGATAAATGGGTGCACAAGAGATGTAGTGGTATTAGAGGTAGGCTGTGAGATGAAGCTGATTTCATGTGTGCGGCGTGTTGGGGAGAGCAGGTGGAGATTGTTAGGCATGAGAGGGTTGAACTTGCAGGTGAGTCTCTTGAGTGTGTGGAGAAGTTTTGTTATTTGGGAGACATAGTATGCGCCAGAGGTGAGGCTGGAGTTAGCTCGGTTGCTAGGATGAGAAGTGGTTGGAAGAAGTTCAGGGAGCTGTTGCCTCTCCTGACATTGAGAGGACTCTCCTTACATGCTAAGGGGTCTTTGTATGCAGCATGTGTTAGGAGTGTGATGCTGTATGGTAGTGAGACCTGGGCAGTAAAGGAAGAGGATATTCACAGGTTTAAACGTACAGAAATGACAAGGAGTAGGTGGATGTGCAGTGCGTCCCTGCGTGCAAGGCCTGGGGGGGCTGGGTTTACGATGGAAGAGTTGAGAGGTAGGATGGGACTGGAGTGTATTGGTGTTGTGATGAGGAGAGGTAGGCTGAGGTGGTTTGGACATGTGGAGAGGATGGGGGATGATAATTGGGTACAGAGGGTGAGAGGTGTTAATATTGGTGGAGGGGTTGGGATGGGTAGACCGAGAAAGACATGGGACGAGGTCATTAAGTGTGACTTAAGGGTTAAGGGACTGAACAGGGAGGCTGCCAGGGATCGAGCAGCGTGGAGAGCCGCCATTAGGTGACCAAGGCCGACGCATGCAAGCATGTTGGAGCCTTCAAAAACGAAACGAAACGAANTGGTAGTGAGACCTGGGCAGTAAAGGAAGAGGATATTCGCAGGTTTAAACGTACAGAAATGACAATGATTAGGTGGATGTGCAGTGCGTCCCTGCGTGCAAGGCCTGGGGGGGCTGGGTTTACGATGGAAGAGTTGAGAGGTAGGATGGGACTGGAGTGTATTGGTGTTGTGATGAGGAGAGGTAGGCTGAGGTGGTTTGGACATGTGGAGAGGATGGGGGATGATAATTGGGTACAGAGGGTGAGAGGTGTTAATATTGGTGGAGGGGTTGGGATGGGTAGACCGAGAAAGACATGGGACGAGGTCATTAAGTGTGACTTAAGGGTTAAGGGACTGAATAGGGAGGCTGCCAGGGATCGAGCAGCATGGAGAGCCACCATTAGGGGACCAAGGCCGACGCATGCAAGCATGTTGGAGCCTTCAAAAACGAAACAAAACGAAGCGAGACCCAATGACGTGCATCATACGTCACGCAATTGCAAGGCCCATTGTGTGCACATTTTTCAACATTCGCAGGTGATTTTTGGTAGGCATGTGTGGGAGACCTTCCTCTACCTGCTATCAAGTGGGGATACTGCCTGGCCCCTCCTAACCCCCCCTCCCCCCCACACAGGGTAATTCACCTGTTAGTAGTAACCCAGCCAGTAAAAGTATGTTGCCCCACGGTCTCTCCGGTGACGAAATTCTCGGTGAAAGTGATTCCTGAGGTGGAGATTAAAGAAACAAAGAAGCTAGAGGTAGAAACAAATAGAAGTGATGAGGTGGTAATGTCGTAAAGGAAGGTACCATATACTGGGGTTTTGGGTAAGTGAACACTGCTTATAAACACCTATATTACTGTATGAAAACCAATATAGACTTTTATTACTCATAAATTCGTATCAAATAAATGAAATAAATACGTAATTTAAAGTGGCTTGAATTAGTTAACCCTTTCATAGTTCGTTTTTTGTAGCCAGGTACCCTGAAAAAGAAGGAAAACGTAACGCTGAGTGACACCTGTATCAACATTTTTTAACCTCAGGATTGCGATTTCACTATGAATTTTCGATGTTTCTCACCAAAAGCGAAGGTTTCAGCCAAAAAACAAAAAGTTGAAAATTGGTCGGGATCTTGGGGTTGGCTGGGTAAAAAAACGGTCAGGACTGGGCGGGTTAAACAAGAACGAAAATACCGCAAATGATCGGACAGCCGTCCACTGTTCATGGGAATTGAGACAGAACTAGGAGTAGGGGGATAGGGTGGGAAGAGAGCTAGTCGTACAGAACTAGGAGGAGGATAGGGCGGGAAGAGAGCTAGTCAGCGCGTGCGGGAAATTAAAACGAACGCGGTTGGAAAAAAATCAGATTTTTTTCTTTTTTTTGCAATTTTGGGGTTTCAGCCATCAGCCCACGATGTCCGAATAGTGAGGTAACCGGATAGTGGTCGTCTGGATAGTAGAGAGATTACTTTGGGGTTTCATTCTCTTGGGATTTGGAAAGATCAGATTTCCTCTTATAAAATCTGCTTCCAAGTGATTGGGTGTGCTAAGCTGACTCTGTGCTATCTTTACTCCAGCACAGTTGTTGACTTTATACACGGATTTTATTCGCCTCTGTGTAGAGTACATCTCTCATGTGTGAGGATGCTCCCCACATACGGCTCTTCTGAACAGGGTGGAGTCAAAGGCTTTTTGTCTTATTAATTCTTCTCCTCTTACTGGCGCCCTTCAAGCTCTGTCTTGTCACCACACTGTTGCATCTTTATCTCCTTTTCAATCACTACTTCAGTGGTCACTGCTCCTCTGAACTGTCTGCTTGCATCCCTCCACCACTACAGCAGGTGTGTAGCACCTATCTAGCAACAAACTCTCATCCCTTTTCTGTCCAGCTCTCTGATGCAAGAGTTAACTGCTACTTTCAGCCGTTCATGTATGCAACAATCAACTCTGGAACTGTCTCCTTCTGTCTGTATTTCCTACTGACTTGATCTCCAGTCTTTCAAACGCATGGTGTCCAGTCATCTCAAAAAGAACGTATCTTGAATTTGGCTCTCTCTTATCTTGTTTTGTTTTTTTCTTGGAGGGAACAGTCTTGCAGCCTCCTGGCCTTTGGTTCCTTTTTTCTTGCAATAAAAAAAAAATGTACCTTTTCTTTTCTATATATTTTTCTTGTGGCTGTCAGACAATAAATATGACATCAGTGGTGAGAAGGGTGGATGGTGGAATGAATGAACAGAAGGCAGTGATTGACTGTGAGTGTGGATGAAAGGATGAGATGTGTAATGGATGCAAGAGTGGGATTGGACTTTCTGACCACCACCAGAATCAGAATCCAAACAAGATGGAGGAAGAGAAGAAGGGAAGGACAGGAGGAAGTATTTTGTACAAGGAGGATAGAAAAGTTACAAGAGGATGGAATAAAGGCTGAATATAAAAGGGAAGTGGAGGAGCGATTGGGTAAATATAGATTGGAGCAGATTGGGGACGTGAAAGGTGTGTGCAAGATATAGTATTCACAGAAGCAATCTGTGCAGCATGTGAGGTGGTGTGTGGGGTGAAGAGAAGACGAAAGGGGGTTCATGGAACAGCATGGTGGACTGAAGAGTTGAGGGAGGCTGTGAGACTAAAGAAGAAAGCATATAATGAGTGGATGAGGAACAGGGGCATTCAAGAAGTGGATGAGGAACAGGGGCGTTCAAGAAGTGGATGAGGAACGGGCGTTGAAGAAGCTGAGAGACGGACGAGAGAGTTATATGTAGAGAGGAGAGAGGTGAAAAGATTAGTAAGAAGAGAGTGGATGAGGAATTTGGAAGGAATTTGAGTGCAAAGTGGAGGGAATGTAAGAAAATGTTCTGGAAGGAGGTAAAGAGAGCTAGACAGGGTGTCAACGAAGTCAGTGGGGGTGTGAAAGATAAAAATGGTAGATTACTAGTGGAGAAGGGAGAAAAAGTAAACAGATGGAGAGAACACTTTAATGAACTGTTGAGCATAGAGAATGAAAGTAATGCAAGTATAATTGCTGGGGAATGGTGGGGAGAAGGAGGGTTGTGAGAAGAGAGGAAGAAGTCAGTAGGATGGAAGTGGTGGAAGCAATGAAGAAAGTTAAAATGGGGAAAGCCCCAGGAATTGATGGAGTGTGTGGTGAAATGCTGAAGCATGGGGGAGAGATAGTAATAGAATGGATGTGGAAGGTGTGGAGATTGGCATGGGAGGAGGGTAGAGTCCCGGAGAATTGGAAGTCAGGTATAATTATTCCTATGTACAAAGGAAAAAGGGAAAAAGCAGTGTGTGGTAATCATAGGGACATTTGCCTTCTCAGTGAAATAGGATAAGTATATGTAGGATACTAATTGACAGAGTTGGGGAAATAACAGAGGAATTAGTTGAAGAAGAACAGGGAGGTTTTAGGAATGGAAGAGGTTGTGTAGACTAGATATTCATTCTTAGATCCTTAGTAAAAGTTTCTAGAGAAGGGAAAGAAGTTGTATGCATCCTTCATGGATCTGGAGGAAGCATATGAGAGGGTGGATAGACAAGGATTGTGGAAAGTATTAAGAATATATGGAGTGGATGGGAAGTTGTTGAAGGCAGTGAAGAGTATGTATAAGGGTGCTAAGGCTGCAGTTTGTGTGGATGGCAAACTGAGTGAATCTTTCCATTTGAAGGTTGGATTGAAACTAGGATGTGTCATGTCTCCATGGTTGTTCAGTCTGTACATGGATGGGGTTATAAAAGAGATACAAGGTCGGGCAGTAGATGTTGGAGCGGCCCTAGTGAGAGAGGGCAGTGTTTGGAAACTCCCTGTATTGTTGTTTGCAGATGATACTGTGTTGTTGAGTGAAGACGAAGGGGAGCTGCAAGGCTTGGTAGATGAGTTTGGGAGAGTGTGTAAGAAATGGAATCTAAAGGTGAATGTAGGGAAGAGTAAAGTGATGGTCTTCGAGAGAAGTGAAGCCAGTGAATATACAGTGAGATTGGATGGGGAGGATATGGAGAATGTGAGTGCATTTAAGTACTTGGGTAGTGTGATGAGTAAAGATGGAAGTCTGGAGGGTGAAGTGCTTGAAAGGGTGCAGCAGGGAAGGAGGTTTGCTGGTTCGTTGAAAGCAGTGATAAGAAACAGGGAGGAGAGCATGGAAGTGAAAAAGTTGTTACATGACAGTATTATGATACCAACTCTAACATATGGAAGTGAAGCTTGGACCCTGTTGGAAGGACAGAAGTCAAGAGTGAGAGCAGTGGAAATGAGTTATTTGAGAGGAGCATGTGGAGTCACGTGGAGAGACAGACTAACAAATGAGGAAGTGAAGGAGCGTTGTGGTGTGGTTGTGGACGTGATAGGAAGCGTTAGGAGAAACACGTTAAGGTGGTTTGGGCATGTGGAGAGCATGGAGAGTGAAAGACTGATGAGGAGAGTGTATGTGAGTGAGGTGGAGGGGGCGAGAGGGAGGGAGAGGCCGAGGATGAGATGGAGGGATGGAGTGGAGAGGTACATGAGAGAGGCAGGTGTGAGTTGGGAGTGGGGTAGTGAAGTGGCAGGGGACAGAGCGACATGGAGGCGATTTGTTTGTGGCCACCCCATGCGGGATTGAGGCGTCTGGCAATAGATAGATAGATAGATCAGTGGTCCCTTTGCCTGGCATAAACCCAAACTGCATCTCATCAGTACAGTATTCGCTCTTTCACTTAGGCTATTGTACCTTCTAGGACTTTCTCCATTCCCTTCATCATCTGGTTCTGAAGTTTTATGCCCCTGTAATTTCTTCCTTTCATGATGTCACCCTTCCCCTTATACACCTTTACAGTCACAGTCTTCATCCAGTAATCTGGGACAACATACTCATATATAACTGAATTTATCAAATCAGTAACTATTGTAAACCCATTCCTATAACTCCTGAGGCCTTCAACATATCAGCAGTCAACCCAGACACACATGACGCCTTCCCCAAGCGCGTCCTGCTTATTGCCTTGCACACAGAGGTGTCATCAGTCAAAGGCCAAGGACCAAACACTCGATGTGGAGACTTGAAAATCTTCCATGCTCCAGTCAGACTCCTCAATCAGCAACCAGTTGTAATGCTCTCCAGGCATCTTTTATATCCTCACTGTCTATCACTACCTTTCCTTAATCATTCTTCACTCACTGCTCATCTATGATATCCCTGGTTCCAATAATCTAGGAAGGCATTTGCTGCTGCTCTGGGAGGTAACTATATAACCTGGTAGTTAGTGAATCAAGCCATTTCAGCTAGATGGGGCCAGTGAGGGTTTCCATCTAAGGCATGGTTGGGGTTTATTTCTCACATAGTGCCACATCAAGTGAGGCTAGTCAACCTTGTCATAAATGTCCAAACTGAGTGCCTGGCCTGAGGCCCATATGCTCATGATTAGGCAAAAAAAGTATTGGATGATTAACCCCTAAACCGCAGGGTTGTCAGAGGCACGCCAGGCCCATCCCGCGGGGATATTCGTGCTCCGACTGACTTTTTTTAAATATTTGCCAAAAATCAGTTATTAGTCCTAGAATACAGTAATCCCTTCACTATTCGACGTAATAGAGCCAAAGGCATGTCCGGACACTGGTTTTTTCCGAATATTGGTCCTGAAGCTCCAGCACCAGTCATTCATGACCCTAACCTAACCTAACCTAACCTAAATCAGAAAACTACCTTCCTACCTCCCTACCAGACATGTATAGCACTTATTTAGGTCCCTTTCCACATAAATAATGCAAACAAAGCATGAATTAATTGAATTTTAACCAAAAAATGATGATTTAGAGGTGAGTAAGGCATAGGTGTTCAGAAATTGCCACCATAGTATAAGTAAGTATCGGACATGGAAATCATCTTTTTTCACATTTTATGCACTAAATTATTGGATACAAAGCATCAAATACAGTAAATGATGTAAATTGTTACCAGAAAAATGGTTAGGTTAGGTTACAAAGTTATGACCGGACATGAAATTCACTGGCATTCACCTTTTTCATAGCTGGTGCGCTTAAAAATCATGCATGAAAAAATTAAATTGAAAGCAGGAAATTATGATCAACATTTAGGGTAATTTTTTAACCCATTTACAGCATGATGAAAACAGGTTAGACGTTAAAATCTTTATGGTAATCATCTTGCACAAAAATCAATGGCAGTCACCTTTTTCATAGCTGGTGCACTTAAAAACCATGCATGAAAAAGTTAAATTGAAAGCAGGAAATTATGATTAACATTTAGGGTAATTTTTTAACCCATTTACAGCATGATGAAAGCAGGTTAGACATGAAAATCTTTATGGTAATCATCTTGCACACAAATCAAAGGCATTCACCTTTTTCATAGCTGGTGCACTTAAAATCCATGCATGAAAAAATTAAATTGAAAGCAGGAAAGTATGATTGACATTTAGGGTAATTTTTAACCCATTTACAGCATGGTGAAAACAGGTTTGACATGAAAATCATTATGGAAATCATCTTTCACACAGTTTATGCATGAGATTAATGATATGGAAAGAACAAAACAAGGAATTTTGATGAAGTTAGGGTACTTACGAGAATGATGCCGCCTCATGTATAACCCGCTCGGTCATCTCAGACTCTGACAGGAAGTCCTAGCGCCTCTCACACCTTAGCTTTTCCTCTGCACTTTACAATCACCAGCACTTCTCACCAGAACTTTCCACAAGGTTTTCTTTCGCATAACTGGGATAACATCACTTCACTGCACTGTACATAACAGTAAATTCCCGTGTGGTCTAGTGACGAGTCCTGGAGAATTTAGTCGCTGTCAGAGTCCGAGATGAGCAGCTTTCAGCTCCGTTCCACGTACCAACACACCAGCAGCACATTGTTGTCGATACCAAATGAGCGTGGAATGATCGATGTCTGGATACTTAGGAGTAAACATCACCTTCCTCTCCACGTTTCGTCTGGTCTTCGAAGTGAAATCAGCCGTGTACTACTGTAGTTTGTCTCAGGACTTCTTGATATCAAACAAAATGGAGCGAGGGAGGTTGAACTTACGTAGGATCCGTGATGTTGGCCACCCTGCGTCCACCTTCTCCAATCCCTCTTCTTCTCCAGAGTCAGAACCACCTTCTTCCTCTTCTCAGGTGGCAGGGCCATCATCACACACATGATGAAGAAGGTGAAGAGCAGCATCAATCCCTGCAGGAGGTAGGGTATCACCACAAAACCAACCACTTCAGCCGCCATTTTCAGAGCGTGTTTACGAGCCAGGAGTGGAACGGGAAATGAGACCGACAAAGAAGCACGACGCACGAAAACACAGCCTATCGGCGCGGGTGGGAAATTCAAACTGACGTGGTCCAAAAAAATCGGATTTTTTTCGAATTTTTGGGCATTTTTGGGGTCGGACAGCCCACGATGTCCGAATAGTGATGCATCCGAATACTGGGCGTCCGAATAGTAAAGAGATTACTGTATTATAATTATATATACATATGGCACATACCTTCAGCTTTCTCCTGGGATGTTTTTTTAGCACTCGTCGACTACTGTAGGACTTACGGAGACTTCTGAAGTTGGGTAATTAAGTCTCCACTTTACACTTCCCGACATCCCCTAATCTGAATACTGCTGCCAGATATTATCACTAGAAACACTGTTCAATGATTTCCAAGTAGTTTGGAATCCATACTAAAAAAAAAAAAAAAAAAACTGTGAAAGCAATGTAAAATACGAGCGTGTATGAGCCTCCCACTCACGCTGATTCGCCCCTTGTATTCTGTCATTTCTTACTTATATACACTCACACTTTATTATTTCTAGTACTTTATTACACTTATATGTATCAACAGTCCTTTACTGCCTCCCACACGATGTTTAGTAGGGGTAGAGGTCACAGGGCCTTTTATAATAGGCGCAAAAGCGGCAGAAATGGAGGGGCGTGATTTCACCGTGAAGGACGAGAGCGAACTGACTTTACAATACGTATCTCGGTAGCCAAGAGTTGAAAATGTCAGCTTCTAATGTATATGCTAAGAAGTAAGTCGTAGGAAATCTAGACAATACATAATAAATTAGGTAGTTCTAGGTGAATATAAATATCACTCGGGCTTCTCCCTTCCTTTCTTATATACATTTATATTACGAGAGTAGCTCATACGGCATATTTTATGGGGAAAAAAAGCAGGGGAAATCAGCGAACGAGTGGAGGTTGGATGTTGCCAAGTTATGATTAGCCAATTCCAGGTGTATGGCACTATCAGTTACCTTATTTTTTATATATATATATATTATTTTGTATAAGAATAGGGCATAGGGCTCATTTCAATGGATGAAAACAGTGGAAAAATCCGGGGAAGATTTACTTAGCGCAGTGCGGCTGAGCAGACGACACAAGAGGGTAATGGAGGGGAGGTAGGGAGGGGAGTCTAGAATGGGGGAAAATGGCTAAATTGTCAACAATGGATGGGAGTACTGATGACATTAGCAGCTCTGGCTGTTGTTGGACATTGGCAGTGCTGATAGATGATACCTGAAAACCTGGGCGAATTAAAAAAAACACAGAGTAGACATCAGGAAGGGCATCCGGTCATAAAATGCTACACGCTCCAATCCAAAAAGGCCGACGCATGCAAGCATGTTGCAGCCTTCAAAAAACGAACGAACGAACAGAGTCACAGAAATGACGCCCCTCGGTATGATCCATTATACCCGACTGTCACGAAAGTGACGACCCACAGTTAAGGGGTTAAGAGAGAGAGAGAGAGAGAGAGAAAAGCAGTAGGTAGATATGGAGGTGACACTGATGCAGTTGTATGTCATCCATGAGTAAAATGGATTAGTGATATACTGGTCATGCAGTTCTTATCATAAATAAGGAATGTTCTCTAAATTATCACAGCTTTGTGCCTGCAGTTGGCGCTGTAAACTGGGGGAAACTGGTAAATCATCTTAATATGTAGTTAGTTTTCTGTGATATACTGAGACCTTGATTTAAGAAAGGAAACTACAAAAAGTGATAGGGAGGATGTATTATGTCGTTTGATGACCTCCTGGTCCAACCAGTTTATGGGAGTTGGCAGTAAGGGAAAAAGAAATGTGGTAACAAACTACAGTACTGATACTTTTGTTGATAGGTGTACAACAGAGCTGGGCACTTCTGCAGTCACTTCTGCAAACCGCATATTCTGCAATTGCGGAAGTGTGATTTCATTTGCGGATTTGCGTGTGTGACAAAATCTATGGAAATTTGCAGTTTTGCGCTTGCAGAAACATCTCCACAAACACAAATCTACCTGCAAACATCTATGTGGCCTAGTCCATCAGGCAGCGTCTGGGTGAGTTTTTGGCTTGCCAGTGCTGGCCACCACTCCTGCACAGTTGCCATATGTACGATAAATATTGTATATATACTGTATGATAAATTCACTTTCGGTACATTGTACAGTAGCATTTTTCATTATAATACATTTTGCATGATAATTTTACGATTCCTTCAAAAAGAAATAGAGAGAGAGAGAGGGAGAGAAACACAGCTGAAGATCAGATTCATCTCTTTTTGATATTCACTGACTTCATACCAAGCTCTCAGGAAAGGAATGAAAATGAGTATAAGCCAGGTGGGGCAACATTTGTACTTGTGGTTAAATAATACAGCATAACGTCGTCATAGCAAGTCGTATTCATCTTTACATTAGAGGGTTCCTGACTACGTTATCTTAATGATACACTGTATGTGCTTTCTGAGGAGAGGGTAAGAAATAGAATCTAAGGATAAAAGCCAGCAAAGATGTTTTTCCCCCAATAAATAAAGAAAAATATAAAACTTTTTTTTTTTTGATAACAGAACAGAGGAAGGAAGAACAAATGAATAAAAAAAAAGAAGTAATCCATGCACCAGATTACTAGTGTCCTCCATTCATTAAATATCTCTGACAGTTTGTTTTTTTTGTTTTTTTAATGCACAGAAGAAGAAACCAAAGGCCAGGGCCTGCATACTGTTCCTTCCAAGAAAAAGTAAAAACAATACCAAAGAGAGCCAAATTCAAGATCCATTCATTTCGAGATGCCTGGACGGGGGGGGACACAATCTGGCCGCACTGTGGGGTGGTACTACTACTACTACTTTGCGGCCGGGTTGTGATAGGAAGAATTCCGCCACCATATTCCCTGCGTGTCGTAAAAGGCGACTAAATGGGGCAGGGTGAGGGGACTAGGGACTCCCTCCTCTGTTTTTAGGGTGAGGAGACTGTAGCACCAGTCGAGCAGGGCAGTACTCCCAGGGAGGATGGAAAGCTGATGACAGGGAGAGCTGGAGCTCCCGTTTCATCTGCCCTCAGGACTTGTTCCTGACCATCCTCCTTTGCTGAACTTTTTCAGTGTCTCAGTTACACAGAGAGTAGACCAGCATGCTCTCCTATACAAGTTTCTCTAACTGTCAACACCAAACTACATACACGCTACACACTACACTTCCTTTTCAAAATTCTTCAAAAATGGCGCACAAAAATCATGCCTCGGAGTCCCC
>JAGKTI010002493.1:17362-55684 GCA_018397915.1 Birgus latro
GACAGAGGGAGACAGTTCCAGAGTTGACCAGTTGCATAAATGAAGGACTGGGAGTAACGGTTAACTCTTGCATTAGAGAGTTGGACAGAAAAGAGATGAGAGTTTGTTGCTAGACTGGTACTACGTGCCCGTCGTAGAGGTGGAGGGATGCAAGCAGACAGTTCAGAGGAGCAGTGACCATTGAAGTAGCGATAGAAGAGAGATAAAGAAGCAACAGTGCGGCGAAGAGACAAAGGTTGAAGGGAATCAGTTAGAGGAGGAGAGTTAATGAGATGAAAAGCCTTTGACTCCACCCTATTGAGAAGAACTGCATGTGGGGAACCTCCCCACACATGAGAGTTGTACTCCATACACGGGCGAATAAAACCCGTGTACGAGGTCAACATCTGTGCAGGGGTAAAGAAAGTTCGGAGTCGGCTCCGCACACTTAATCTCTTGGAAGCAGATTTCATAAGAGATGTAATATGTTCTTTCCAAGACAAATCACGAGAGAATGAAACGCCTAGCATGTTCAAGGATGATGCAGGACTGAACTGGACATTATTAAACATTAATGGGTAATCCTGAGGAAGATTTTGTCGGGTTGATAAGTGTAAGAACTTAGTTTTTGATGCATTAAAAATAACAAGATTATTTTTACCCCAATCAGAGATATGAGCCAAGTCAGACATTAGGTGTGCCATAGCTTCATCCCTTGTTTGCCGAAGTAACTGCTGAGATGGGCGTTGCGGGAACCGAATGGAAAGGTGAAGGGTGGAATCATCAGCATATGAGTGGATAGGGTTAGATGTACAGCTTAGAAGGTCATTGATGAATAAAAGAAAGAGAGTTGGTGATAGGACAGAGCCCTGAGGAACACCACTGTTGATAGGTCTAGGAGAAGAACGATGGCCGTCTACAACAGCAGCTATAGAACGACCAGAAAGGAAGCTAGAGATGAAGGCACAGATAGAAGGATAGAAACCGTAGGAGGGCAGTTTGGAAATCAAAGATTTATGCCAGACTCGATCAAAAGCCTTTGAGATGTCAAGTGCAATGACAAAGCTTTCGCCAAAGTCCCGAAAGGAGGATGACCAGAAGTCTGAAAGGTAGGTGAGAAGATCGCCAGTGGAGCGCCCCTGACGGAACCCATGCTGACGATCAGAAAGAAGGTTGTGGCAGGAAAGATGCTTTAAAATTTTTCTGTTAAGAACTGATTCGAAAACTTTTGAGACACAGGATGTTAAAGCAATTGGATGATAGTTAGAGGGTTGGGACTGGCTGAATGAGAGCAAACTTCCAACAAGAAGGAAAGGTACAAGTTGGCAGACAAAGGCGATAGAGTTTACCTAGGCAGGGTGTAAGCACAGAAGCACAGTTTTTGAGGACAACAGGAGGGACTCCATCAGGCCCATATGCCTTTTTAGTATTGAGGCTAGTGATGGCAGGAAATACATCAGCTGAAGAAATTTTAATGCCAGTCATGAGGAAGTCTGAGGGGGGAAGTGATGGAGGAACAGCACTGGAATCGTCTAAGGTAGAATTGGAGGAGAAAGTCTGAGCGAAGAGATCTGCTTTATCAGTAGAGGAAATAGCTACAGAGCCATCAGAGTAGAAAAGAGGAGGGAAGGATGATGAGGTAAAGTTGTTAGAAAGGTTTTTGGCAAGGTGCCAAAAGGAGCGAGAAGAATTCGAGTTGGAGAGTTGGGAACATTTAGCATGGATGATATTATTCTCAGCAAAGCGAAGAACAGACTTAGCACGATTCCGGGCAGATTTATAAAAAAGATGTGATTCAGGGGTGGGTTGGCTCCGGTACCTTTTAAAAGCCCTCTCTCTGTTGCGGACAGCATTAGAACAAGCTTGATTAAACCAAGGCTTTCTTGCATTAGACAGAGGATATGAGAAAGGAATGTATGCTTCCATGCCTGAGAGAATAACCTCCGTAATGCGCAGGGCACACTCAGACGGCTCCCGGCCATGGAAGCAATAATCATTCCAAGCTGTAGGTTGAAGTTTGGAGGGAAACAACTCTGGGGAAGCAAGTTCCAGAGTGATGCTGTTCGGGGAACAAAAGAATTCTGATATGCAGAAGTTCTGCAATATGGCTGTGTGACATTCCAGTCATGAGTGCTACCAGATGCCCGTGTAGCACAAGGGAGGGCATGGAGAGGTGGTGCGATGGATGCAACTTTGTCTGAGCATTTGCCATAAAAATAGCTAAAATAGTGCAAGGGAGGCAACATTTCTTCTTACTTGTAGGGGAGGCAGTTTATTTATAATAGCAGGGTTATTAATAATTCCAACAGCTTTGTTCTGAATTTTGTCTAGTTGTTTTAATGCAACCTCTCCACATCCATTCCACAAAGGTGAGCAATATTCAAGCTGAGCGTACACATGACTCATATAAATTATAGCTAACTGCTTGTCAGTGAAGAAGTTACAGACTGTACAATAATCCAAGTTTCTTTGAGGTGGTTTTAGCAAGTGTTCTGACATGAGAGGTCCAGCTAAGGGCATAGTTAAGTGAGATGCCAAGAATTTCAGTACTTTTGGAGATGGAAACATTAGTAGTGTTATTGTACAGTAATCCCTCCATTATTCAGATGCCCAATACTCGGACACTCCCACTATTTGGATATCGTGGGCTGCCCAACCCCCAAAATGCCCAAAAATTATTAAAAAAATCGGAAAATTTTCGATTTTTTGGGACCGCGTCAGTTTGAATTTCCTGCGTGCGCCGATCAGCTGTGTTTACGCGCGTGGCGCCTGTCTGTCGGTCGCCATTACCCACTCAGTTGCTGCCTCGTGAACATCTCCGACAATGGCAGCCGAAGTGATTGCTTTTGTGGTGATACCCTACCTCCTACAGTGCTTGATACTGGTCTTCACCTTCTTCATCATGTGTGTGATGATGGCCCCGCCACCTGAGAAGAGGAAGAAAATGATTCTGACTCTGGAGAAGAAGAGGCAGATATTGGAGAAGGTGGACACCGGGTGGTCAACAGGACATATCCTATGTGAGTTTAACCTCCCTCGCTCCACCTTGTTTGATGTCAAGAAGTCCCGAGACAAACTACAGCAGTACGCAGCTGATTTCGCTTCGAAGACCAAACGAAACGTGGAGAGGAAGGTGTTGTTTACTCCTGAGTATGCAGACATCGACCGGTCCACGTTGATTTGGTATCGACAACAGCATGCCACAGGTGTGTTGGTACGTGGAACGGAGCTGAAAGCTGCTGCTGAGAAGTTCGCAAGGCTACACGACGCCCCAGACTTCAAGGCATCTGAAGGTTGGCTCTTCGTGTTCAAGTTACGGCACGGACTTACCAGTCGTAAGGCCCATGGTGAAGCTCTGGATGCTAACGACGAAGGAGTAGAACAGTTTCGGGAGAAGGTGAAGGGCTTGATTGATAGGGAGGGCCTCACTCTCGGTCAAGTTTACAACGCTGACGAAACTGGCCTATTTTACCGTTCAATACCCACAAACACTCTCGCTGAGGAGACGGAGAAGCGTGTACCTGGCCCCAAGCTCTCCAAGCAGCGGGTGTCTGCTTTGTGCTGTGTCAATGCTAACAGCATGCACCGGCTCAAGCCCGTTATTGTAGGCCGTCCAAAGCAGCCTGGGTGCCTTCGTGGGTTAATGGATGCCCTTCCTGTCGTGTGGTATCATTCTTTGAAGGCTTGGTTCACAACCAAGATCTTCAAAAATTGGTTCCACCAACACTTTGTTAAGGAGGTCATTCGTTATCAGACGGAGGCACTGAAAATCCAACGAGACCAGGTAAAGGCCCTCCTGATTCTAGACAGTGCACCTGCGCATCCGTCAGACAAGGAGTTGGTGGCAGAGAATGGTCGCATCAGGTGTCTGTTTTTGCCACCTAATACAACTGCTCTCATCCAACCAGTGGACCAGGGAGTGATTGTGGCAACAAAGAGGCTATACCGACGGAAGTTTTTGGACGAGGTGATGGTTGTGTACGAGGACGAGGACAATCGCAGGGAAGGACGTGACATGCGAGGACAAAAAACTCTCGAAAACATTCGCCGATACAACCTCAAGTCCGCCATCTTTAACTGAGCTAATGCATGGAAGGAAGTCTCTATCAAGACTTTAGAAAATGGTTGGTCTCGGCTGCTTCATGGAAGTGACGTGGTGCACGATTTTCTTGGTTTTGACGTGGATGACTTTCATGCAAGGCTTCGTACGGGTGGAGACGATGTGGATGTCGACGAAGTGTGCGAGTGGTTGGATGACGACGAGGGCGATCCTGGGTATCAGATCATGTCTGATACCGGGATCGCATCTACTGTTGCTGGTCCGAGTACCCAGCAGGAAGATTCTGACGAGGACAGCGACAATGATGCAGACTCCTCACGGCTTGTCACTACCCCAACCATCCCCAGACTGAGCACAATCCGGGCGTATGTGGAGTTCGTCCTTGACTACCTAGAACACCCGGACTGCGACAGAGAGATGGGGTCATTGGAATTGGCGAGTGAAGTGCGAGGCTTCAGGCAACTCATAATTAATCGTCAGAATCGTCGTCCTCTGCGTCAATCAACCATTGATATTTTTTTCAGGCCAGTCAACCCTGCCGTCGTCAACCCTCGCTCCACACCATCATCTCACGAAGACAGGCCTTCTAGCTCCGAGCCACAGCCCAGCACATCAGGCACGGCTGAAACACCACTAGATGTTAGTTTGCGTCTATCTTCGGAGTCCTCTGTAGTGGATAGTGTATCACCACGTTGCACCAAGATGCCCCTATGCCGCCTCCGTAGTCTCATCTCGGACTCTGACAGCGACTAAATTCTCAAGGGATCGTCACTAGACCACACGGGAATTTACTGTTATATACAGTGCAGTGAAGTGATGTGATTCCAGTTATAAAAAAAAAACTTTGTGGAAAGTGTTGGTGATAAGTGCTGGTGATTCTCAATTGGAAAGGTGTGTCAGGTGCAAGGTCTTCCTGTCAGAGTCTGAGATGATAGAGTGTGTTATTACATCAGGATGGCAGCTTCTTGTTCGTAAGTACCCTAACTTCATGCCTAACCTGTTTTCATCATGCTGTAAATGTGTTAAAAAATTACCAAAAATGTTAATCATAATTTCCTGCTTGCAATTTAATTTTTTCATGCATGGTTCTTAAGTGCACTAGCTAGGAAAAAGGTGCAAGGCAGTGAATTTCATATTCGGTCATAACCTAACCTAACCTAACCTAACCTATCCTATGCTTACCATAAAGATTTTCATGCCTAACCTGTTTTCATCATGCTGTAAATGTGTTTAAAAATTACCAAAAATGTTAATCATAATTTCCTGCTTGCAATTTAATTTTTTCATGCATGGTTCTTAAGTGCACTAGCTAGGAAAAAGGTGGAAGGCAGTGAATTTCATATTCGGTCATAACCTAACCTAACCTAACCTAACCTAACCTTTCCTAACCTAACCTATGCTTGCCATAAAGATTTTCATGCCTAACCTGTTTTCATCATGCTGTAAATCTGTTTAAGAATTACCCTAAATGTTAATCATAATTTCCTGCTTCCAATTTAATTTTTTCATGCATGGTTCTTAAGTGCACTAGCTAGGAAAAAGGTGGAAGACAGTGAATTTCATATTCGGTCATAACCTAACCTAATCTAACCTATCCTAACCTAACCTATGCTTACCATAAACATTTTCATGCCTAACCTATTTTCATCATGCTGTAAATGTGTTAAAAAATTACCAAAAATGTTAATCATAATTTCCTGCTTGCAATTAATTTTTTTCATGCATGGTTCTTAAGTGCACTAGCTAGGAAAAGGGTGGAAGGCAGTGAATTACATGTATGGTCCTAACCTAACGTAACCTAACATTGTGTTAATCATAATTTCCTGCTTGCAGTTTAATTTTTTCATGCATGTTCCTTAAGTGCACCAGCTAGGAAAAAGGTGGAAGGCAGTGAATTTCATATTCGGTCATAACCTAACCTAACCTAACCTAACCATTTTTCTGGTAGCAATTTACATCATTTACTGTATTTGATGCTTTGTATCCAATAATTTAGTGCATAAAATGTGAGAAAAGATGATTTCCATGTCAGATACTTACTTATACTATGCTGGCAAGTTCTGACCACCTATGACTCACTCACCTCTAAATCATAATTTTTTGGTTAAAATTCAATAAATTCATGCTTTGTGTGCATTATTTATGTGAAAAGGGACCTAAATAAGTGCTGTACATGTCCAGTAGGGAGGTAGGAAGGTAGTTTTCTGATTTAGGTTAGGTTAGGTTAGGTTAGGTTAGGGTCTTGAAAAACCAGTGTGGAGCTTCAGGGCCCAATATCCGGACAAAACCAATATCCGGACATGCCTTTGGCTCTGTTATGTCGGATAATGGAAGGATTACTGTATATTGTTGTTATTGTGTTTGCGCACGCACACACCTGCCGAGTCACGAGTGATGACGTCATCGGAAGGCTCCTGTGGTATGCAACCGGGAACCTTGGTAGTTCACATTGTGAGGCTGGTGAGTGTGGTTTGCCTAGTTTCCTACACTTGTAGCAGAGTGTGGTTAGAAAAATGGCGTCGTGTTCGACCAAGTGGCCTCCAAAACTTGAAAATGATTCTGCATATGAGAGCTGGAAAAAAGACATTGGCATTTGGTGCGAACTAACAGACCTAGCAAAAGAAAAACAAGCCTTAGCTATTCACCTGTCATTGTCTGGAAGAGCGAGGATGGCGTCTTCGGAGATTGATGTGGATGTTCTGAAGCAGAAGGATGGTGTTCAGACCCTGCTGAAAAAATTAGACGGTTTATTTCTTGTAGACAAAGGACATCGACAGTTTGCATCTTTTTATGAGCTGTACAACTTCAGAAGAGCCAGTGATATGAACATTCGTGAGTTCGTGACAGAATTTGAGCAAGTTTATTTCAAATTTACAAAGCAGGGCATGGAACTGCCAAATTCTGTAATGGCTTTTATGCTCTTAGCTGCATGCAAACTTTCAGATAGTGAGCGACAACTAGTGATGCCCACGATAACTGAGGTGACATTCGAAAATATGAAATCTGCCCTGAATCGTATTTTTGCTGTTGAAATTGGCAGGCAGAACGAGGCATCGGTGTCCGCCCGGGAGGTGAAAGGCGAACCAGTATTTTGGAGTGACGAAGTTGAGGATGAGGAAACGTTATGCTAGAGGTACTCGACAAGGACGGAGAATGTTGCGGGGTGGTGCAATACGTGATCGATGTCGGGGTAGTGGCCGATGTTCAACCGTATCTGCTAGAATTCCCCAACGCTCGTCCACTGGCAGGAGGCAGAACCCACTTGGGTCTGACGGAAAGGTATCGAGGTGTTTCGTATGTGATTCTAGATTTCATTGGGCACGTGACTGTCCGGATGCATATGAAAACGACGGCAGTCGAGAAGAGAATTCTGAAACAGTGCATCTGTCGTTATTTATGGGTTATGCGGATGATGCCGCTAGTAGAGGTAAGTCACAGACTCTAGTAGAAGAATCTAAGGGATGTGCTCTTCTAGACACAGGGTGTTCTACAACTGTATGTGGAGTTGAATGGATCAGTTGCTATCTAAGTGAGCTCACCGATTACGAACGTGATGCTGTAAGAGAAGAAGCGTCATCCTCAACGTTTACTTTTGCTGATGGTGTCACAGTTTCTTCCCTCAAACGTGTTACTCTGCCCTGCTACATTGGAAACATGCGTGCTACCATCATGACTGATGTTGTGGACTGCAATATTCCCCTGCTGTTGAGTAGACGTTCCATGAAAAAAGCAAAAATGTTGATTAACCTTGGAGCTGACCAGGTCAAAATTTGTGAAACTATCATTGATTTAAAGTCCTCATCTTCAGGCCATTACTTACTTCCAATTTCCTTGTGACTAGATCGTGAATTTTGTGAAACAGTCACGTTGGCATCTCGTGGGGGTGATGTAGAAAAAACCGCTTTGAAGCCTCACAGGCAATTTGGACACCCAACATCGACAAAACTAATTAAACTGATCACAGATGCGGGAATTAAAAGTTCAAAACTGGAACGAGCTATCAAGGCTGTATCTGATGCTTGTACAGTCTGTTGCAGATTTAAGAAAGCCAAGCCCCGACCCGTAGTCAGTTTGCCCATGGCGTCTAAGTTTAACAAAGCCATAGCCATGGACTTAAAAGCTTGGGGAAGGCATTATTTCTTAGTCCATGTTGATTTGGCGACCAGGTATTGTAATGCGATAGTAATCGCGGATAAGTGTGCACCCACCATTATCAAAGGAATATTTCGGAGCTGGATTGTTGTGTTTGGCGCACCTAGAAAAATTCTTACAGACAATGGCTGTGAATTCAACAATGCGGAAATGCGAGCATTGGGAGAGACCTTCAATATCAAGATCATGACAACAACTGCAGAGAGTCCTTGGAGCAACGGAGTCTGTGAGCGTCAAAATGCAGTCATTGGTGACATTGTTAGGAAGATAATGGCTGATAGCCAGTGTGAATTGGATGTGGCCTTGGCATGGGCAGTATCGGCAAGAAATGCTCTCGCCAACTACTCAGGCTTTTCTCCTAACCAGCTTGTTTTTGGTCAAAACCCTGGTCTGCCTAATGTGTATGCAAATGATCCTCCAGCCTTGGAACCTTCATCACCATCAAAAATTGTGAGAGACAACTTGAACGCTCTTCATTTAGCTAGACAAGAGTTTATAAAGACCGAATCAGATGAATGCTTGGCTAGGGCTCTGCGGCACAACGTACGTTCGAGTGACCTAAACGACATCCGAAATGGAGATGAAGTCTTCTACAAAAGAAATGACAGTCATGAGTGGCACGGTCCTGGAATTGTAATAGGCAGAGATGGGAAACAAATTCTGGTGAGACACGTCGGTGTATACGTGCGAGTGCATGTATGTCGTCTAGCGCGTGCGCCAGATCAAGATACTACAGTTGAAAGTGGTGTCAGCAGTGATGAGAAGAACAATATTGTCCAGGAGAAGCCTAATGACGATCCTCCGCAAGTGTTGAATGACTATCCACCAGATGACGAGTCAGAAAATGGTGTGGTCCCAATTGATGAGCCTCCCACAGTTTCTGTTCCGATTAATCAGCTTCCCAAAGTTTCTGTTGGTCAACATATAAAGGGAATACATTCAGAAAGTGGAGAGTTGGTGTCTGGAAGGATTATGATTCAGGCAGGTAAAGCCACTGGAAAGTACAAACACTGCTATAATTTGAAGAGGGACTCTGACGGCAGCATTGATTGGATAGATTTGGAGAAGGATCTTAACGAATGGGAAGTGGTTGATGATGACGCAGAAATGCTTGTTCTTTTCAACCCTGAGGCTGTATTATGCACTAAGGAAAATGAAATTACAAATTGGCAGAATAATGATGTGTATGAGGAAGTAGATGATGTTGGGCAAGGTGCCATAACGGTTCGATGGGTTGTGACAGAAAAACTGAAAAATGGAAAGCCTATTGTTAAGGCCCACTTAGCCGCCAGAGGATTTGAGGAAGACACAGTGGATCTCCGAAAAGACTCACCTACTTGTTCAAAGGAAGCAGTGCTTTTGGCACTTTCTTTTGCCTCCACCAACCAGTGGGATTGCCACACTATGGACGTGAAAGCTGCCTACTTGCAAGGTAACGACATTGAGAAAGTTGTTCATATACGTCCTCCGCCTGAATATGCAAATGGTAAGTCATGGAGACTAAAGAAAACTGTTTACGGCCTTTGTGATGCTGCTAGGCATTGGTATCTGCGCATAAAAGATCAGTTGTTGAGTCTCGGAGCTAAAGTGTCATCACTGGATTCAGCACTGTTCTTTTGGAGCAATGGTGGCAAAGTCGAAGGCATTGTATGCATCTACGTCGACGACTTCCTTTGGGCTGGTACACGTGAGTTCGAACATCAAGTGATAAATCGTTTGAGTCAAATATTCCTCATCGGCAGTTCAGAATCAAAAGCCTTCAAATACGTTGGTCCCAATGTCATCTCCAACATCGATGGCAGCATAACGCTCGACCAATTCCAGTATGCGTCATCTTTGAAACCAGTCACGCTGAGTAAACATCGTGCAGCAGTAAAATCAGGGGAGCTGTCCGAGTCTGAGAAAATGGAGTACTGAGCATTAATTGGGCAACTCAGTTGGATTGCCACACACACTCGGCCAGATATTGCATTTGATGTGTGTGAGTTGAGTGTGAATAGCAACCTAGCTACCGTAGCGGATTTGCTTAGACTCAATAAGGTGATTTCAAGGGTGAAGACTGACAACATGAAGCTATACATTCCAAGAATGGGGCCGATCGAGGACTGTCATATAGAGTGCTTTTTGGATGCCTCTTTTGCCAACCTTGTAGGCAATGGATCTCAGGGAAGTTTTGTGATCTTCCTACGAGATGCTAGTGAGGCAAGATGTCCTATATTCTGGCAGACAAGAAAGGTCAGGAGGGTCGTCAAATCTACCTTATCTGCTGAGGCATTGGCGCTGCTTGAATGTGCTGAAACTGCTGTATATCTCTCCAACATATTGCGTGAGGTTTCTGGATGTGGAAAGATCAAAATAGTGTTTCATCGACAACAAGAGTCTGGTGGACGCCCTTTACTCCTGTAGGAGCGTAGAAGACAGGAGATTGCGCATTGATATTGCTGTGTTGCGGGACATGTTGGAGCGGGGGGAGATTAATGAGGTATCACAACAACAGGCTGATTGTCTCACCAAGAAAGGTGCCTTGACCGAGCGGCTGCATGCAGCAGTCAGCCGAGACTAGAAAGTTTATAATACTTCAAGAGACATCACATATCTGTATGTGGCCACAGACTGGGTCTTGATAGTAATTAAACAAAAGTGTATGTATTGGATACATAGTGCGTATCGGGTGTTGAAGGTACACACACAAACGTCTATGTATTGGATGCATAGAGTGTATCAGATGCAAATAGACCATCCAGCTTCGTCCTTGGAATCTTCTGTCAAATTAAGAAGAGAGGACGAGAGTGTTAGTGTATATTGTTGTTAGTGTGTGTGCACACACACACACCTGGTAAGTCACGAGTGATGACGTCATCGGAAGGTTCCTGTGGTATGCAACCGGGAACCTTGGTAGTTCACGTTGTGATGCCGGTGAGTGTGGTTTGCCTAGTTTCCTACGAGTAGCATTGAAGATACTATCCGAATCTGGCAATATCTGTCTATTAGTAAATTGTATATATTTGGTTTTACTAGCATTAAATGAGACAAAGTTGTTTTGTCCCCATTCATTGATCTTAGATAAGTCTTGATTTATAGAGATGGCTGTACTGAGTTGAGAATTAGAGATATTAGACTTTGTAAATGGGTGTCTGAGTGTGAATGAGCTATGAAGTGTTGAGTCATCTGCATATGAATGGATAGGATTGTGGATGACAGATAAGAGATCCTTAATATGAACCAGGAACTGCTTGTCGTATGAGGCGACTAAAAGGGTTGGTGGTGGGTTAGTGCCCCACCCCATAAAAAGAACTAACTAAACAAGCGAATAAAGCGCCTCGGACCAGGACGGACCATACGTTGACGACTAAGGAACGGACGAAGGACATTCTGAGGGTGGAGACATGGAATGTGAGAGGAATGAATGATGAAGTGAAAGAGAGAGAGATTGTTCAGGTGCTTGGGGATGCAAGGGTGGATGTATGTGGATTGACTGAAAATAAATGAAAAGGTGAAAGGGTGAGAGAATGGGAATACGGTTTAGGAATATGTGCGGGAGTTAATGAGAATGAGAGGGCAAGAAAGGGAGTATGTCTGATGATAAGAAGTGGAAAGAGAATATAAGAGAGTATGGAACAGTGGGTGCAAGGATTGTATGGGTGAGGAAGAAAGTTGGTATACAAGCTTGGGCGATTGTATGCGCCGACAGAGGACTGAGTGACAAGAGTGAAAGATTAGTTTTGGGCAAGTGTAGAACAAGTGTAGAAGCATGTATGGACAAGTTTGAGAGGAGCAAGAGAGTGTTTTTGATTGGAGACATGAATGGCAAATTTGGGAATGTATGAGTGGATGGAGTGGTTGGTCAGTGGGGTGTGCCAGCTGAGGTGGATGGGAATGGTAGTGCTTTGGTGGACATCTATGCTGGTAAGGGGTTGGCAGTAGCCAACACCTACTTTTGGCATAAGATGATCCACAGGTATACATGGAGAGTCATGAGGAGGATGGACGGTGAACTTGTTGAACGAAAGGCAATGATAGATTATTTGTGTGTGGATGAGCGAATGAGAAGACAAGTGTTGGATGCAAGAGGGTGGGGGAATGGAATCTCAGACCATCACTTAGTTATGACCAAGGTAAGGCTGCAAAGAAAGTGGGTGAAGAGACGAAGGGGAAGACAGGAGGAAATAGCTCCTGTGAGAAGAGTGGGGAAGTTGCAAGATAGTGAGAAAATGGAAGAGTATAAGAGCATAGTGGAAGAAGGATTGGGAACGTATGAGTTAGAGCAGATGGAAGGGGTGGAAGATGTATGTAAGATTTTCACGGAAGAGGTAAGTACAGCATGTGAGGTGGTTTGTGGAGTGAGGAGGAGATGGAGGGGTGTGCAATGGACAGCATGGTGGAATGATGAGGTGAAACGAGCTGTGGAACAAAACAAGAAGGCATATAGTGAATGGCTGTCAAGCAGAGGTAGAGGAGAAAATGAGAGAGAGAAGAGAGAGGTATATGTGAGCTCAAGAAGGGAGGTGAAGAGATTGGTGAAGGAGAGTAAGAAGAAAGTGGATGAAGAGTTTGGGAGAAATCTGAGTGTAAAATGGAGGGAGAGTAAGAAATTGTTTTGGAAGGAGGTAAAGAAAGCAAGACAGTATGAAGGGGGATATAATAGGGGAGTGAGATAGGAATAATAGATTGCTGGTGGAGAAGAGAGAGAAATTGAGGAGATTGAAGGAGCACTTTGAGGATTTGTTGAATGTAGAGAGTGAGAGCTGTGTGAGTATAAGTGGTTGGGAAATGGCTGGGAGAAGAAGAGGTGAGAGGAGGGAGGAAGAGCTCAGTAGGCCAGAAGTAGTGGAAGCAATGAAGAAGATCAAGATGGGAAAGTCCCCAGGAATTGATGGAGTGTGTGGTGAAATGCTGAAATATGGGGGTGAGATTGTTGTGGAGTGGATATGGAAGTTGTGTAGATTGGCTTGGGAAGAGGGAAGGGTTCCAGAGGACTGGAAGTCAGGTATAATTGTTCCATTATACAAAGGAAAAGGGGAGAGAGAAGTATTTGGTAACCATAGGGGTATTTGCCTTCTTAGTGTGACTGGAAAAACATATGGTAGAATACTTGTTGATAGGGTTAGGCATATAACAGAGGAGCTAGTTGGAGAAGAAGAAGGGGGATTTAGGAAGGGAAAAGGTGTGTAGATCAGATATTTGTTCTAAGATGTTTAGTGGAGAAGCATCTAGAGAAGGAAAAGAAAGTGTATGCTGCCTTCATGGATTTGGAGAAAGCTTATGACAGAATAGATAGGTAAGGTCTGTGGAGGGTTTTAAGAATATATGGAGTGGATGGGAAGTTGTTGAGTGCTGTGAAGATTATGTACGAAGGAGCTAGGGCTACTCTGCGAGTGGATGGTGAGCTGAGTGAGTTCTCGATTTGAATGTGGGACTGAAACATGGTTGTGTAATGTCTCCATGGCTGTTTAATCCGTCACGTCCCGACCGATTTCCAACCTACGATACCCCAAAATCCCGAGCACTTTTGGGAAAAAAATGTATTGGCTCAGACCTTCGCTTTTGGTGAGAAAAATCGAAAATTCATTGAGAAATCGCAATCCTGTACTTAGAACTGTTGATACAGGTGTCATGCAACCTTACGTTTTCCTTCTTTTTCAGGGTACCTGGCTGAAGAAAACGAACTATGGAAGGGTTAACTAATTCAAGCCACTTTCAATTATGTATTTATTTATGTATTTGGCATGAATTTATGTGTAGTAACAGACTATATTGGTTTTAACACATTTATATAGGTAATAGAAGCATTGTTTAGTCACCAAACACATTCACATATGGCACCTTCCTTTATGACATTACCACCTCATCACTTCTGTTTGTTTCTTGCTCTAGGTTCTTTATTTCTTTGTCCTCTACCTCAGGAATCACTTTCACCGTGAATTTTGTCATTAGAGAGACCGTGGGGCACCATACCTTTACTGGTCAGCTTACTGCTAACAGGTGAATTGCCCAATGTGGGGGGAGGGGGTGTTAGGTGGGGCCAGGCAGTATCCCCACTCGACAGCAGGTAGAGGAAGGTCTCCCACATATGCCTACGAAAAATCACCCTTGAAAGTTGAAAATTGTGCATATTATGACCCTTTCAATTGCGTGACGTACCCATACGTCGATAGGTGTAGTTGTGACAAAACATCGTGACGTACCCATATGTCGATGGGACTCCTCGGGTTAATATATACATGGATGGGGTTGTACAGGAGGTGCAAGGTAGGGCAGTGGATGTGGGGGTGGCTCTAATGAGTGAGGATGAGATGTGGAAGATTCTGGTGTTGTTGTTTGCTGATGATACAGTATTGTTGAGTGAAAATGATTGGGAGTTGCATGGTTTGGTGAATGAATTTGTCAGTGTGTGAGAAGAGGAATCTGAAAGTCAGTGTAAACAAGAGTAAAGTTATGGTGTTAGAGGAATGAAGTCACAGAATGCACAGTGAGGTTGGATGGTGAGGATATGGAGAATGTGAATGCATTCAGGTACTTGGGTAGTGCGATGAGTAAGGATGGAAGTTTTGGGGATGAAATACTTGGGAAGGTTACAGCAGGGGAGGAAGGTTGTTTGTTCACTGAAAGCAGTGATGAGAAATAGGGAGGTGAGTAAGGAAGTCAAGAAGTCACTGCATGATAGTATCATGATCCCTACCCTGACGTATGGAAGCGAGGCATGGACCTTGCTAGAGGGTAACAAGTCAAGATTGAGAGTAGTGGAAATGAGTTACCTGAGAGGAGCATGTGGAGTGACATGGAGGGACAGGTTGACGAATGAAGAAGCGAAGGAACGTTGTGGGGTGGATGTGGATGTGGTTGAGAAGATTAGGAGAAATACAATGAGGTGGTTTTTACATGCGGAAAGAATGGAGAATGAAAGATTAACTAAGAGGGTGTATGTAAGTGAGGTGGAGGGAGGGAGAGGGAGGGGAAGACCGAGGGTGAGGTGGAGGGATGGAGTTGAGAGGTATATGAGGGAGGGGGGAGGGTAGGCAAATGGTGGGTGACAGAGTGGCTTGGAGGCATTTTGTCTGCGGCCACTCTTTGCCGGATTAGGGCGTCGGGCTATACAGTAGATAGATAGAACAGGGTTGGCGCCAGAACTTATCCCTGTGGCACACCGGCGTTAATTCTGTGGAAATTGGAATATACATCATCTTCTCTTACCCTTATTTTTCTGTTGCTGAGATATGAGGATAGCAGAGGAACAAAAGACATTAGTCCATAGCAAGGGAGTTTGGACAGTGGGGAATGGTGTCATACTCTGTCGAAAGCTTTAGAAATATCAAGGGGTACTGCACGAGTTTCTCCATGTAGGCCGATTGATTGATGGATGGTATGAGTCAGGAGATTGAGTATGTCAGTGGTGGATCTTTCGTGGCAAAAACCATATTGTCTATCACTAATTAAGTTGTTGGATTCAATATGTTTAACTATGTGCTTATCAATTAAAATTTCAAATACTTTACCAAGAGAAGATGTGACAGCTATTGGTCTGTAATCAGAGGGGTCAGAGGAACTTCCTTTCTTTGGAATTGGGTGTATATTGGCTTCTTTCCATGAATTAGGGAATGAAAGCTCCAGGCTTCTACGCTCTTCATAGGGCAACATAGGATTGGATGATGGATGGATGGATGAAGAAGTATGTATGCATAGTCTCAGTAATTTAGCTAGAACAGAGGCAAGTTCTGGGAAACACTTTTTCAAAACAACTGGAGGAATTCCATCTGAGCCTGGAGCTTTGATGGTAGGTAAATTGTCTAGGATGGATTTTACGTATCTTGTCTGTATTTTAAGTGGAACAGTTTTGTGAGAGTCAAATTCTAGTACTGGGATGTTCTGGCTGACTTCCTCTATGGTAGAATTTCTGGCAAATGTACAGGCAAGGATATCTGCTTTACCACACGGGTCATTTGTAATGTTGCCATTTAAAGATTTTAGTGAGGGAATGGATGATGACTTGTTAAAGTTATTATTGAAAGAATTGAGAGTTGACCAGAATATTCTATTGTCATTATGGTTGTTAGATAGTTTTGATGCTTGATTATGAAGAAAGTTTGATTTAGCGAGATTTATTACAGCTTTTGCATGGTTTATGGCAATTTTAAATTGACAGAGTGCTTCAGATGTTTTTGATTTTAAGTAAGAGTTATATGCTAATGACTTTTGGGCTGTTGCTCTGGCACAGTTGCTATCAAACCATTTTGAAGAGTTCAGTCTTTTAGTGAACTGTTGACTTGGGATGAATATATCCATACCAGCTAGTACTGCTAATGTGGGACTGGGTAGAATTGGCATCACTAGAGAAGAAAGACTGCCATGGAATGTCAGCAAGATAACTTCTATGTCCATCCCAGTTTGCCCTGTCAAAGTGCTATCGGGTCACCCTGACAGGTTAAGAACGGGGAGGTCTGGAGGGGCTAACTAATGAAGCTTTGATGAGAATGTGGTCAGAGGATCCAAGTGGTGAGAGTACCTCTATCCTGCACTGATCTGGATTATTTTGTCAGGAATAGATCCAAGAGATGATCTTTGTGGTCAGGATTATCTGGTATTCTGGTTGGTTTTTTACCAGCTGCATGAGATTAAATGATTCTGCAAACAGCTCGCACTCTAGACCAGCATCATCAGTCGTGGCAGAATGCAATAACCATCCAATATTCTATCTATCTATCTGTTGCCAGTCGCCTTAATCCTCTAAGGGGTGGCCACAAACAAATCGCCTTCATGTCACACTGTCCCCCGCCATTTCATTGCCCTGCTCCCAGCTCACACACCCCTCTCTCATATACCTCTCCACTTCGTCCCTCTATCTCATTCTGCCCCCCCCTCCCTCTCTCCCCCTCCACCTCACTCACATACACTCTCCTCATCAGTCTCTCACTCTCCATCCTCTCCACATGGCCAAACCACCTCATTGTGTTTCTCTTAACACTTTCTGTCCCATACACATCCACACCACAACGCTTCTTCACTTCCTCATTTGTCAATCTGTCACTCCGTGTGACTCCACATGCTCCTCTCAAATAATTCATTTCCACTGCTCTTACGCTTGGCTTCTGTCCCTCCAACAAGGTCCAAGCTTCACTTCCATATGCTAGAGTTGGTATCACAATAATGTCATGTAGTAGCTTTTTCACTTCCACGCTCACTTCCCTGTTTCTTATCACTGCTTTCAAGAAACTAGCAACTTTTCTTCCTTGTTGTACCCTATCAAGCAATTCAGCCTCTAAACTTCCATCCTTACTCATCACACTACCCAAGTACTTAACCCGTCCAGTCTCGACCGTTTTTTTTATCCAGCCTACCCCTAGATCCCGACCGATTTTCGACTTTTTCTTTTTTGGCTGAAACCTTTGCTTTTGGTGAGAAACATCGAAAATTCTTTGAGAAATCGCGATCCTGTGCTTAAAACTGTTGATACAGGTGTCACTCAACATTACGTTTTCCTTCTCTTTCAGGGTACCTGGCTAAAGAAAACGAACTATGGATAGGTTAACTAATTCAAGCCACTTTAAATTACGTATTTATTTCATTTATTTGGTTTGAATTTATGTGTAGTACAAGTCTATATTGGTTTACACACAATATTATAGGCGTTTATAAGCATTGTTCACTCATCCAAAACCCCAGCACATGGCACCTTCCTTTACGACATTACCACCTCATCACTTCAGTTTGTTTCTACCTCTAGCTTCTTTGTTTCTTTGTCCTCCACCTCAGGAATCACTTTCACCATGAATTTTGTCATTGGAGAGACCGTGGGGCAACATACCTTTACTGGCCAGGTTACTGCTAACAGGTGAATTGCCCAGTGTGGGTGAGGGGGACGGGGGTTAGGTGGGGCCAGGGAGTATCCCTGCTTGACAGCAGGTAGAGGAAGGTCTCCCACATTTGCCTACCAAAGATCACCCGCATGTGTTGAAAAATGTGCACACAATGGGCCTTGCAATTGAGTGACGTACGAAGCACGTTGTTGGGTCTGTCCACGGAAAAAAGTAGCGACATGCATCGTACGTCTGTAAGACTTGGCGGGTTAAATGCACTCACATTTCCCATTGCCTCCTCTTTCAGCCTCACAGTACATTCACTGACTCCACTTCTCTTGAAGACCATAAGTTTACTCTTCCATACATTCACCTTTAGATTCCATTTCTTACACACACTCCCAAACTTATCCACCAAGCATTGCAGCTTCCCTTCATCTTCACTTAACAACACAGTATCATCTGCAAACAACAGTACAGGGAGTTTCAATATTATATACATTAAAATCACCCAAAATGGTAATTTCGTTGGCAATGGCAAGGTTGAGATTACTCAGCTGTGCGGATATGGAGTCAAATACACTGGGTTCTGAAGAAGCATTGGGAGACCAATAGACTACACAGGTATATTTGGTGATTATTAGATAATTTACTTTATACAATGAGTAATCAAAATTGGATTAAATGAAGTTTAAAATAGTGTCAGTTGCATATTGAGATTGATATAACAGCAGGTGCTGCCCTTGTTACGGATGTTTGTGAGGAGATGGTAACCAGGAAAACAAAATGGAGATATTTCGGTAAAGGAGAGATTTCTGGTTCTGTGAGGAATAGGGCCAGAGGGGATATGGACTGTAGGAAAAAATGAACCACGGATATTGGTGAAGAATAAGGCCACACCTTCACTTCTCTGCTGGCAAGCATGACTGGAAATTGCAACATTCACTGCCGGCACGGTCGCTTGATAATGATCAGGAGGACCTTGTGCCGCCAGCCCTACCCTGCTGGTGGTGGCAATCTGAGGTACCACCTCATTTGATAGTAATAATGCAGCAGCCATTGCTAAAGAGATTGGGAATAGAAGGTGTGATATCATATGTGGATGTAGTGTGGTGTAGACAGCTCTCCCTATCACCAGCTTGCCCTCCACCTCGGGAATACGGCCCTGTTCGACTGGTGCTACATTCTACTCCACTTATTTATTTTCCAGATTCTTAGATGTTATAATGTATGCTTCCAATGTAAACTACATCGGCACTAGAAAGATTTGTAAGCATACAAGCCAATAACAAGATGAAAAGTGCAAAGATGTGCTACAAAGCCTTCCAGCCCACCTAGAATATGACCTTGTCTAAATTGCAAATTTGTTATACTGTACTTATAGCATTGCCAATGCCAGTATTTCAGTCTCAACAAAAATCATTAGGTAGATAAGTAACCTATTAAACAAGAAATATACCAAATGAAACTGAACACAATTTTACCAGTTTCCTTACCAGACAACCACCTTTCCCCCATGCAGTATCAATTTAGATAGATAGGTAGACAGATAGATAGATAGATATAGTATATGTTGGAGTTGTCACAGTTGTTGGAGGAGTCTGACTGTGACTAAGGAGTGAGGATTGAGGAGGTTAGAGCCGAGGAATAGAGGTGGACTGGCTTGTCAGCTTGTCAAGTGTGAGCTGTGAAGTGTAATAATTTAATTCATTTATATGCAGTAGTGAAGGATTTACCTTGTTTTGTAGTAAAAACAGTCTAATATACTACTGATACAAAGTGAAATACAGTAATCTCTCCAGTATCCGATGTAATACAGCCAAAGGCATGTCTGGAAAGTGGAATCTTCCAGATACTGGGACCCTGCCTCCTGGACTGGTACTTAAGGACCCTAACCCACCCTAACTCAGAAAACCACCTACATAACACCCTACTGGACATGCATAGCACCTAAGACCCTAGTCACACAAATAAGAGACACAAAGCATGAAATAAATGAAAAGGAACCAGAGAATGAGGAATTAGAGGTGAGTATGGAAAATACTTATCAGTCGACAGGGTACTGTAACTCCCTAGCAGACATGAACAGCACCTTTTTAAGACCCTGTTCAGACAAATAAGGGACACAAAGCATGAAATAAATGAAATGGAACCAGAGAATGAGGAATTAGAGGTGAGTATGGAAAATACTGAGCAGTTTACAGTGTACTTACAACATGCCCGTGGTGGCCATTACGAAGATTAACCCACCTCCTCTACGGCTCTGACAGTGGTGAAAATGTTCTTGAAGCATGTACAGTAATCCAGCATTGTGCTGCACTTAATCCTTAGCACTGTGAATTATAATAATTTAAACAAAAATAAGCATGAGCGGCAGCCATTGCGACGATCCTCAACTCACGATGGTAGTTGAGCGGGAACTGGAGAGGAGAGCCTGGGGAGCTGGAAGCGCATGTAAACACAGCTGTTTGGCACCGCGTTCCAAGTTCAAAGTACGGCTGAAAAAAATGGCGGATTTTTTATTTATTTATTTTATTTTTTTAATGTTTTTTGGCCATTTTGGGGTTCCAAAGGCCCAGACCCAAATGTCCGGACATTGGGATGTCTGGATATTAAAGAGATTATTTATATACTGTATTTTGTTTTACTGTATAATTTTATACATCCCATTAATTACTTTAGACAATTTCCAAGTTTCATAAAGTCACCTATTGTTAGTCAGAATAGAGTAAATGAAGATATAATTGTAGTGGATGAGTAACCAGAGATAATTTTAACCTCATGATACTGAATAATATCATCCTAAACTTAACCTGCGCAGCCCTGGCAACTTTTGGACCTTAGAAAACCCCCAGACCCAGCAAATTTTCGACCACGATTTTTTTTTTCCCCCTTAAACTTCCACTTTTGATGAGAAACGGAAAACAGCCTTTAAAGTCCTCACCTAGGCCAAGAAATGCGATTTCTTAGTACCTCCTTGGCAGCGGGGTTCTCTATGAAGGACCACCGCATACCCTCATTCTCCCAGTCTATGCAATGGGTAACTCAGGGAACATACAAAGAGGTTTATTACATAGAAATTGGTAAATCTTACAAGAATACAGTCGGTTACATGCAGTATTAGAGGATATGTAAGCATATTTATACTGACAGAACACACACGTCGGCAACTGATCGCTCACTGTACTGACTGTGTGTGTGTGTCTTTTCCACTTACACTGTACTATTTCTCACTTTGCACAACCACTAGCATATATTTACAATGATTTTCAGTTATTTACAGTGTCATATAGTGCAACTACTCGGATTATTATTAGTAGTGCTGAAGGCTGCGGTACTCTTTGAAACAGGGATCGCTCACTGTACTGACTGTGTGTGTGTCTTTTCCACTTACACTGTACTGTTTCTTACTTTACACCGCCTGGTGGCAGGTAGAGGAAGGTCTGCCCTGCGTGCCTGCCAAAAATTACCTGTGAATTTTGAAAAATGTGGCTGTTACAGAGTTTGCAATTGCAGGACGTTAATTCACATCTCCGGGGCTAGCCGTGACAAAATGTCAGGACATATATTCACATCTCCGAGGCTGTGTGGGTTAATGCAAGATGTGGTGCCAAGGCACAGTAAACCCATCCCCAGCAGTCATTTTAGTGCTGATGTATAAACACAACAGTATATCTAGTCAGAGATATCACATAGCAAATTTGGAGTAAATCGGGTGAAAATTTATGATTTTATGCCCATTTGAAATTGTATGCTCGAGCCACCTGACATAGACCCCCTACCACTAACTTGTGGGAGTGACCCCCCTGATCTAATGATGCATGTTATAGGATGCAGATTTGAAAGATGCTATTTTAGGATTCGGTATTATGTCGACATGATGAATTTGAAAGGAATTATGGCAAGAAGACAATCCCCCCCCCATTTTCTGGGCCTACAGCGTGGGCTTCGGCCCAGTTTGGCCCAAAATTTAATCAGATGATCTGAAGGTCATAGCTCATCACCCTTGCAATTTTAATAAAAATTGCACCAGCAGTTTTGACATAAAGTTGTTAACAGACAGACAGACAGACAGACAAACCGAGTGAAAACAGTGCCCGTCCCCGAGCCCCTCCGGGGTGGGGACGGGTAATAATCCTCTAATGGTATACAGGATAAAATGAAGCTGATGCCAGGGTAACGAAAGGGATAAAAATCATGGCTTGCGTTTGTGTTTTTGCATTTGCAGAACTGCTAATTTCAAGAATTTTGCAGATTTGCAGTTACGGAAGGCAATTTTTTGAGTTTGTGGGTTTGCGTTGCAGAACTGAATTTTTGTTTGCGGTGCCCGTCTCTGGTGTATAGGCATTCCTTGGTACATGTAAGGATGTGTCTGAAACTAAAATATCATGACTTTTTACATATAACAACTACCATAAAGTGGGGTAAACTGACAAATCAGCTTCATAGGTGTCACTGAGTTTTAGTATAGTTATTTCTTACTTTACTGAGGTTTTAGAAAAAAAAAAAGAGAGAGAGAGATAGAATAAACGGGGTTTTCCTCAGCTCTTTTCCAGCACCTCTACACTATCTGTTTATTTTTGTGCATGGCATGTTATTATTCTCTCACTTGATATTATTAGCAACCATGTCTGTATTGGAAAGAAAGAAGAAATCATGCAAGAGAATATTAAATAATGATGTGTGGAAGGTGAGAAGTGTGAACATTGGGAGTGGAGTTGCAAGAGGAAGACTGGGAAAGACCTGGGGCAGGGTCATAGTGTGATGACCTCAGGGGTAAAGGACTGAATAGGAAGGCTGCCAGAGATGAAAGAGCATGGAGCGCTGCCATTAGGTGACCAAGGCTGACGCATGCAAGCGTGTTGGAGCCTTTATAAACTAAATGAAAAGAAACTGTGCATATCATACAGGTGAAGAAGAGTTGCTAGGGAGCCTCCAGGTAGCTCACAAGAATATAGATTACTGTACCTGATGCAACTAATCAACAGGATGATCCAGCAAGAGGACGGCAGGGAAGGGATAACAGACAGGAAGACCAGGGTGGTACGAGAAGTTCTGCAGTTGCACGTATCAAACCCACATCCATTCATGGACCATTCTCTGCATATCTTTTGAAAGTAGGTTTAGTATAAGTCAGTTTAGGTTTATTCATAGTTGCCTTCCCCATATTAGTCTTCCAGTCACAGGAGTTAATTAGTTCCTTAGTTTACTCATATAGGCAATCCTCACAAAGTCAGAGGTGCATTCTAAAGTATCAGCTTTTTCAGTGCAGTTAGTACTGTATTGAGAGACACTGATATTTTCAGTTTCATAGGTAACGTTTGAACTTTAATAAGCAGTTGTTTTATACCATAATAAATGTAGACTATGGCAAAAAAAGAACATAAAAAAAGATTGTTTAGACAAGGACTTACTATGCGTACAGTATTTATTGATGAGATAGATTTATTTAATAGCTGATCTGCTTATACTTTGTTAGTCAGTCAGTTAATTGGTTCTTTAGTTAAAAGCCAGTTTACCTCCAATTAGCAAAGTCAAAAAAGATGAGATCAAGGACTGCTGGCAGTATAGTACTATCAGAGTAGAGGGAGAGAGGCCATGTGTGGTTTGCCACAAGGGTGTGGGAAGTAACTGTCTTGTGCAATATTTGTGATGTGGGTGCAAAAGAAACGTAGTGTCATTAGAGGTAGACTACAAGATAAAGCTGATTTCATGTGAGCAGTGTATTGGGGAGAACAGGTAGAGAGTGACAGGTGTGAAAGGATTGATCTTGCTGGTGAGTCTTTCAAGTGTGTAGAGGAGTTTTGTTATTTGGGAGACATGTTATGTGTTGGAGGTGGGGCTGGTTTTATGTTATGTGTTGGAGGTGGGGCTGGTTCTATGTTATGTGTTGGAGGTGGGGCTGGTTCTTGCTCTGTGGCTAGGGTAAGGAGTGGTTGGGGAAAGTTCAGGGAGCTGTTGCCTCTCCTGTCCTTGACAGGGCACTCCCTGTCCTAACGGATCCTGTATGCGGCATGTATTTGGAGTGTAATGCTGTATGTTAGTGAGACCTGAGCAGTAAAGGAAGAGAATACTGTATTTGTAGGCTTAGACATATAGAAATAGCAATGATTAGATTGATGTGTAGCACGGTAAGGGGGGGGAGGGGGGCAAGGATTACGAATGAAGGATGAGACATGAGCATGATGTGTTGATGAGGGGTAGATTGAGATGGCTTGGGCATGTTGAGAGAATGGAGGATGACAGTTGGGTGCAGAAGGTGAGAAGTGTTATGTTAGGGGTAGGGTTGAGAGAGACAAACTGAAAACAAACAGGGACGAGGTCATAAAGTGTGACCTCAGGGATAAGGGACTGAATAGGGAGGCTGCCAGAGATTGAGCAGTATGGAGGGCTGCCATTAGGTGACCAGGACCAATGCTTGCAAGCATGTTGGAGCTTTTATAAACAATGTAAACAAAAATTTTCATGCTATTCTAGTTCAGGACAGCATCGTCAGGTATACTGTATATCTACTTAGCTTGAAAAGCTAAATGTTGAATGTTCTGTGGTTTAAGTGAGCAATGCCTTTTGGTCACAGTGTCAGTTGCTTAGCTGAATATTCATTCTGAAGTTATTCTAGTGGAGAAGGGAGAAAAAGTAAACTGATGGAGAGAACACTTTAATGAACTGTTGAACATAGAGAATGAAAGTAGTGCAAGTCTAAGTGGCTGGGGAATGGCGGGGAGAAGGAGGGTTGTGAGAAGAGAGGAAGAAGTCAGTAGGATGGAAGTGGTGGAAGCAATGAAGAAAGTTAAAATGGGGAAAGCCCCAGGAATTGATGGAGTGTGTGGAGAAATGCTGAAGCATGGGGGACAGATAGTAATAGAATGGATGTGGAAGATGTGCAGATTGGCTTGGGAGGAGGGTAGAGTCCCGGAGGATTGGAAGTCAGGTATAATTATTCCTTTGTACAAAGGAAAAAGGGAAAAAGCAGTGTGTGGTAATCATAGGGACATTTGCCTTCTCAGTGTAATAGGAAAAGTATATGGTAGGATACTTATTGGCAGAGTTAGGGAAATTACAGAGGAATTAGTTGAAGAAGAACAAGGAGGTTTTAGGAAGGGAAGAGGTTGTGTAGACCAGATATTCATTCTTAGATCCTTAGTAAAAGTTTCTAGAGAAGGAAAAGAAGTTGTATGCATCCTTCATGGATCTGGAGGAAGCATATGAGAGGGTGGATAGACAAGGATTGTGGAAAGTATTAAGAATATAAGGAGTGGATGGGATGTTGTTGAAGGCAGTGAAGAGTATGTATGAGGGTGCTAAGGCTGCAGTGCGTGTGGATGGCAAACTGAGTGAATCTTTCCATTTGAAGGTTGGATTGAAACAAGGATGTGTCATGTCTCCATGGTTGTTCAATCTGTACATGGATGGGGTTATAAAATAGATACAAGGTCGGGCAGTGGATGTTGGAGTGGCCCTAGTGAGAGAGGGCAGTGTTTGGAAACTCCCTGTACTGTTGTTTGCAGATGATACTGTGTTGTTGAGCGAAGACGAAGGGGAGCTGCAAGGCTTGGTAGATGAGTTTGGGAGAGTGTGTAAGAAACAGAATCTAAAGGTGAATGTAGGGAAGAGTAAAGTGATGGTCTTCGAGAGAAGTGAAGCCAGTGAATGTACAGTGAGATTGGATGGGGAGGATATGGAGAATGTGAGTGCATTTAAGTACTTGGGTAGTGTGATGAGTAAGGATGGAAGTCTGGAAGGTGAAGTGCTTGAAAGGGTGCAGCAGGGAAAGAAGGTTGCTGGTTCATTGAAAGCAGTGATAAGAAACAGGGAGGTGAGCATGGAAGTGAAAAAGTTGTTACATCACAGTATTGTGATACCAACTCTGACATATGAAAGTGAAGCTTTGACCCTGTTGGAAGGACAGAAGTCAAGAGTGAGAGCAGTAGAAATGAGTTATTTGAGAGGAGCATGTGGAGTCACATGGAGAGACAGACTAACAAATGAGGAAGTGAAGGAGCGTTGTGGTGTGGTTGTGGACGTGATAGGAAGCGTTAGGAGAAACACGTTAAGGTGGTTTGGGCATGTTGAGAGGATGGAGAGTGAAAGACTGACGAGAAGAGTGTATGTGAGTGAGGTGGAGGAGGCGAGAGGGAGGGGGAGGCCGAGGATGAGATGAGATGGAGGGATGGAGTGGAGAGGTACATGAGAGAGGGGGGTGTGAGTTGGGAGCGGGGTAGTGAAATGGCGGGGGACAGAGCGACATGGAGACAATTTGTTTGTGACCACCCCATGCGGGATTGAGACGTCTGGCAATTGATAGATAGATAGAAGGTATTCTCAAGTTGATCATCATTTATGCACACAAGCAGTATTAGCTTACACACAGTTGCCCATTAGGGCCACTCAAAAATTTAAAATTCAATGAAACATGGGTATTTTAATATCCTTTCAAATGAACTAATTGTATTTTTAAAAATGAGTCAGTGGTACGCCAGCAACATTCAGTTTAGTTTTTACAGCACTGATGCTCCAAGCACTCAGTGATTACCGGTGATTGGCAACTCAGTAAATAATAACCCATTGTTTTGCATTTCTGTTTCCAAGTACATGAACTGGTAGTGGTTTAAAGTTTTGATTTTTTTATGAGTTTGCGTATTTTACTGGATTCATGGCCAGTTACAGCACACGAGAAAGCACGAAAGACTTTGTTTTCGGCTCATCACGCAGTCTTCCAGTAAATCAACTCCCCGCTAGCTGTGATGTCACAAGGGCATATTTGGAACATAGATCTACATACCCATCATTGAGCACCTGTGCCTATGCAGAAACTGTTGCACTTGAAGTAGCAGGAATTCACGAGAAAGCTTCCATCTCAACTATTGATTACACCAGTGTTGTTATTTGTGTGAAATGCCCAATAGCAAATGCACAGGAGCTTAGGAAATATCCAGTGAGCAAAAGGACTTCCAACACCTACATAGAGAAACTTCCCAGCTTTGATACCGTATTTAACATTAGTAGTTGCAAATGTTTTAAAAACTTCAGTGCACGTGAGAGGTATGAGTGTCAATGCGCTAGAGCAGGCATAATATCGCCTGAGGAGTGGCCTTTCTGGGTTGACCAAAATAGTTGCAGAAAAATGTATATTGGTGGAATAGACCAGAAGAAGACAGCAGAAAATAAGTATGCAGCAAATAGAGATACTAAGCAAGATAATGAAGATATAATGACAGCAAGTATTGATGAAAGTGATGCCTGTGATGAACAATATGATAAATATGTTGATGATGATACTGCAGAAGTAGATGGAAGCAAACAGTCAGAACAGATTAGTCTATCCAGAGCTGAGTTGTGTAGCTGATCAGTGTCAAGTAAGCAACAGAGACATCTACTCCATTGTGAATGCAGCACTGAAAGATATGAATATTCTTTGTGAAGAAAACAAAGTTGATCCTGGTAAACTCTGCCATCAGAGAAAGTACTGGAGAGACGTTGCAACAGCATAAAAATGACTTGAAGGAGATCGTTTGTATCGGTTTCGATGGAAAAATTGATCAGACGCTCAAGAAAACCCCAGATGGCCAGAGAATCGTGAAGGAAGATCACTACTCAGTAGTTGCTTTGGCTGTTGCCGTTTACATCAACCACGTTTCTCCTGAAAGTGGAAGAGCAGCAGATGTTGCCAAGGAAGTCGTGTCTGTCATTCGAGAAACAGATTCAACAGATTCATTGCAAGCTGTCATCTGTGATGTAACAAATGTCAATACTGGAAAGAGAAATGGAGTGATCTGTGAGCTTGAAACACAGCTTGGCAGACCACTACAGTGGCTTGATTGTTTGTTGCATCTTGCTGAAATCATTTTCTGAAGGTATTTCGAGGCAGCTGATGGTTCGACAATAGGTCCACGAGGCTGCAGAGGAAAAGTAGATCAGTCGCTTGAATTTGACCCAAATGATCTTCCTGCTGTTGGTTATGAACGTGTTGGTGGAAAAACTTGCATATTACCGGAAGTAGTTGTAAGTGATCTCAGCAGAGATCAGGGCTACCTGTACCATGCATGTTTGGCAGTGCACCTGCCAATTGGAGATACTAATGAAGGTGTGGGACCATCTGCACAACCAGGACCACTAAACCATGCCAAGTGGCTTATGAAAGCTAATCACATACTGCGACTTTATATGTCAAAGGAGCAACCATCACTAACCCTAAAACGTCTCGTTTCATTCATTCATTGTCAACTGCTATGCTGCTGTGGTTCAGGGTGAAAGCCAACAGCTCGTGTCAAGCTGCTGTTGGAGGACCAGGCGATCATTTGTCCCGTGCTTGCCAATAACAGCTACTTCTGTCACCCAGAGAGCATCCTATTGTCGGCTGTTGCTGATGAAGATGTTGGTGTATCTCGATGGCAGTCAAGTTGATGAAACAAGCACAGCTGATTGAAAATGATGACCAAGCCTCAGTTAGAATATTTGAAAAATCAGCACTGAAGATAAACTTCGATGCCAAGTTGTACATTGAGCTGATAGAGCTTTCTTCTGCCACAGTTCCTCCATTGCTGAAGAAAAGACTGGACCAAATGGACGAAAGCCAACCTATCGCATAGGACGTGTACCCTTGTCATTCCCAAGGAGTGGAATGCTGCGTCAAGGACATCACATCCACCACAAGTAAAGTATTTGGACAGAATCACGTCATGGTATGCTCGTCCAGTGTAAGCGATCTTGCAGCTTGTTCCTGAAACGTGAAAGTAAATAAGACTTTTGATGTGCTCAACTCTTTGTACCATTTCTGCTGTTCGTTTTTATGAAATAATGCCCTTCATATGATTTGAATATTGTACATTTATATCAACTGTTACTGTTAATGTTGAAATTTAACAGAGAAATTGCATTTTAGCTCATCTGAAAAAATAGCATGTGTATCTAAGTTTTTTGAGAAATAACTCTATTTTTAGATCCAAGTTGCTGGAATGGGCACATATATATCGAAACATTTTTTTCGTAGTGTTATTGTGTCATTGTGAAGGAGCACCATTCTGACAGTGTTTCAGCCTGGAAACCCTAAGTTTGTTCCTTTTCGACCCGCCCTATTGCCCATACATACACACCATCAGATGTTCACACTCTCGCTTTTCCTTTACTGTCTTTCCTTTGGATACTGAGTCAGAGTTGCTAACCTCATATACTGTAGCAATGAAGAAGAGTAGGCTTTTTCTGTACTTAATGGTTTTCTCTCAGCTAAAGAATTGTTCTACTGTAGAAGCTCAGCTTGACCCGTTCCGTGCTGGAGCCTTTGTCGGCTTTTTGGCCCCCAGTGCTGAGGGGTTTGGAGGTTGTGTGAGCTGTGTGACCCCCCAGTGCTGGCCGTTTTTTATTCTCCCCCCCCCCTCCATGAATAGACCTGAAAAGTGGTTAAAATAAGCCTGGAGATAGTAAAAGTGCTCACCTCGGCTGTTTTCTGACTGAAAACAGGTGTTTGGGTCCAGCATGCCTAGATTTACATTAGATGGTTACTCTCAGATGCCATCAGCTGCTGATGTGGATAGACAGTTCATTTTGGTGTGGAGTGGGTGGATGCATGGAGTACTTGTAGTATGGAAATGCAACTTGGTTTACATAATGCAGCCACAGTCGAAACTTTGATGATGGGAAGTTGCGGTTCCATTCTAATTCTACTTATTTTCACATTCACTTTTTATTTATTTATTTATTTTTTTTTACGTTATATTGGTATAAGGCACTATAAACATTCGCATAAGACACAGCAAACACTCATGCTGCACACAGTCATATTAGTTACAGTAAATCACACATTTCTTACATAATTTTCCGAACACTACTTAATTTCATGATTTACCACTATTTACTTACATTCATCTCATCCTTCCATCTTTCCTTCCGTCCTCTTCTCTCTTTCCTTCATTCTTTCCACTTCCTTCCATCTATGGGTGACTCTACACTGAGTGACAAACCATTTACTATCCTGGGTGGTAACCATATTACCAAATTGTGGCAACTGATGGTTTAGTGGGTAATGAAGGTGCACCAGTCAGATTGAGTCTGTGCAGGTTTATATCCAAGGGATGGTTTTGGTTTATTGCTCATGCAATGTCTATTAGGGATGAGTGAGGCTGGTCACTCTCATCTTAAATGTCAAGACCACTTGCCTAGCCCCGGGCTCCTATGCTCCTCATGGGGCAACACTGGATTACAGTATTTGATGATGATAATACAGTACTTATATTACTTTCATTATATACACTATTTATGGATAACTATCAGTTAGTTCATCACTTGGACGTTCTCCAGCTTTGACTGGATGTCCTGAGTAAGCAAAATATCCTTGGCAGTGCAGCATGACCTAGATTTGTGTCAGATGGGTACTTTCAGATAAAGGCAGCAGCTGATGTAGATAGCTAGTCCATTTTGGTGTAGAGTGGGTGGATGCATGGAGCACTGGTAGTATGGAAACGCAACCTGGTGTACAGAATGTGGCCACAGGTGAAACTGTAATGATGGGAATTCTGGGTTCCTTGCTAATTTTACGTATTTTCACATTCACTTTTTTTAATTATTATTATATTGGTATAAGGCATGAGAGGGGAGGAGGGGTGTCCATCATCTCATTTTCTGTCACACACTAAAGGCAGACCCAAATAAATTCTCGCAAATGTATGCAAAACCATATCTGTATATGTACGGACTCGGCATTTTGGGCCACTATAGGTTTATCTGTATATATATGCAGATATGGCACAGAACAGTTTAAGCAAAGTTGCCAGATGTCATTCATCCCCTCTTCTCAGTTACTGTCACCTTGTTGCATCCATCTGCTGCCTTCTTTCTGCTTGCAGGTGGACACCACTACTCACATTATGTAGTGCTGGCTGCTTCCTCCTTCATGTTTATCATTCATCTCCTTTGTTTGTCCCTCTCTCTTCCTATTTCTTTCATCCATCTTGTCACTATCAGTTTCTCTTCTTTCAACCTCAGATAGCTCTACACCAAGTAAGAAGCCAAAGGGTTTCCTGTAACTTAGGCAACCATTTACACTGCTGGGTAGTAACTATATGACCAAATAATGGGGTGATTTGGGGCCTGTTATGGTGCCCCTGTTAGCTGAGTGTAGATGTAAATTCAGCATCCATCCAGGAAGCAGACTTCTACATGAATCCCTGTGCCACACTGAGGCACTGTCTGCTGCGTAGGAACATTGGCTTAATGCACGGGATGACCCTGCAGGGGCGATTGCTTGCCTGCAGTAGTAGTTGTTCCCTAGGCAGTCTGGGCAAACAGCCCTGGGTCCCTAAGGAAGGCCACGGCCGAGACCGGGCTTTCCCACAGAGCTCTCAAGGAGTGTATGTTGTGTTGTTGGCGCAGGCAATTGTGTGTAGTGCAGTCTTCCATAATGTGCTTTATATTATGGGGTGCCATGTTGCATCTTGGACAGGCATCAGCGATGGAGTCATCCATCGCCTTCTGATAACTCAAGAGGGCTGGATGATGTCCACATCTCAGCCTGGCCAGTTGGACCCTTTCCTCACGAGGGAGGTAGGATTCAGAAGTGATGTATTGTATGTTACACCAAGGATTTTGTGTGTGTGGTAGGGGAATGTTGTTTATGGTGAGGTGTGGAATATGACCATGTTTTACTGTCCAGTTTGTGGGAAGTGTCACTGTAGATTTGGCTGGGGCTATTGTGAGTCTGTTTGTGGTGAACCATTCATGTAGTGTGTTGAGGTAAGGTTAGAGGATGTATTTACCTAATTGTATTTACCTAATTGTGATATACAGGAAATGAGCTACGCTCGTGGGGTCCCGTCTCTGTTTCTCAATAAGTCAAATTTTGCCTTAAACTCGTTTAAGTTTTTAGACTGGATGATCTCTTTGTCCAGGCTATTCCACAGGTCTATGCATCTATAAGGAAAACTATATTTCTTGATGTCCTTCGAGCCGCTTGGCTTCTTTAGTTTCATTCCGTGTCCTCTTGTTGCTCTCTCATCCCCCACAAACAGATTTTCTCTGTCAGTTTATTCTACTCCTATCATGGTACTGAACACTGCAGTCATGTCACCCCTCTCTCTCCTTTCTTCTAAGGAAGGCAAATCCAGCCTTTCTAGCCTCTCACTATATGACAGATCTGCCAGACTGGGGACCATCTTGGTTGCTGTTCTTTGTATTCACTCAATCTTGGTTATATCTTTCTTTTTGTGTGGGGACCACACTACTGCTGCTGGGCCAGATCATGGCTACTATCAATTTTTTCATCATCTCCTCATCCATGTAATGAAATGCCACTCTTATATTGGTCAAGAGTTTATGTCTCTCTCACTATCTTATTTATGTGCTTTTCAGGTGACAAACTATCCTGGACCAGCACTCCCAAATCTTTCTCTTCTCTCGCTTTTCTAATTGGTTCATTACCCTTCAAATAATTCAATGATGGCCTCTTGGTACTTTTGCCCATTTCTAATATTTTACATTTTTTTGCGTTGAATTTCATTTCCCACATCCGACTCCAATCATGTATCCTATCCAGATCCTCCTGTAGCATTTTACAGTCCTCTTCAACCTCTACCTTTCTCAAGATCTTTGCATCATCAGCAAACAGGCTTGCGTAGCTGTTCACTCCATCTACCATATCATTTACGTAAATCAAGAACATTACTGGTGCCAACCCGAGCCCTGTGGGACACCACTTGTTACTTCCCCCCATCCAGATGTCCTGTCCTTTATTACTGTCCTCATTTGTCTGTCACTCAAAAAGTCTCTCATCCATTCCAGGAGTCTTCCCTTCAGTCCTCTTATATGCTCTAATTTCTATAACAGTCTCTTGTGGGGTACCTTGTTGAAGGCCTTCTCCAGATCTAAGTACACACAATCCACCCAACCGTCTCTCTCCTGTAGCACGTCAATCGCCCTTGAGTAGAAGCTCAACAAGTAGGAAACACATGACCTTCCACTTCTGAATCCAAACTGACTTTCAGTCAAAATATTCATCTCTTCCAGGTATTTTATCCATCTATCTTTCAGGATTCTCTCACACAATTTCGCAACCTTGCTGGTTAGGGACACTGGTCTATAATTCAGGGGTTCTTCCTTGTTTCCTCCCATATTGATTGGCACCACATTTGCCCTCTTCCATTCCCGAGGCACTTTCCCCTCTTCCAAGGACCACACAATTAAATTGTGAATCTTATCCGCCAGTTGTTCTCTGCATTCCTTCAGTACCCAATTAGAGATTCCATCCGGTCCTGGGGCTTTCCTTACATCTTGAGTTCCCAGTAATTTACACACTTCCTGCACTTCCACTTTTATATCTTTTATCACTACATTTCTAATCACTCCCTCTCCTTCCACAAACTCCCTTTCCTTAGTGAAAACCGATTGGAAACATTTGTTCATTACTTCAGCTTGCATTACTGCATCCTTGTAGACCTCTCCTTCTAGTTTCAGTTTGGTGATTCCTTCCCTTTGCTTCAATTTACCATTAACAAATCTATAAAACAATTTGGGTTCATCCTTACATTTGTCAATTATACCTCTTTCAAAGTTCCTTTCTTCTTCTCTACGTATTCTTGTATATTCATTTCTAGTTCTTTTATATTCTTTCTTTGCTCTGATATTACATCTCTTTCTCCATTTGTTCCATGCCATGTCCCTCTCTTTTTTAGCTATCATACACGTTCTATTAAACCACGCCGTTTTCCTGTTTTCTCTCCCACTTGCTCTTGGCACATATTTTTCCACTCCCAAATTGTAGAGGTCTAAAAAGATATCCCACTTACTTTGTATCTCTCTTGTTTCTCTGAATTTTCTCCAGTCCACATTTTCAAAAAAATTTCTCAATTCTGCAAAGTTTGTTTTGTCAAAGTTGTATCTTCCTTGCTTATAAAGCTCATTTCTTGGCACCACGTTCCCCATTATCATCTGGAACTCAGTGACCACATGATCACTTTTTCCTATTGGACACAGATAATTTAAAGATTCAATTACATCAGGTTCTTTGGATAGTAGCAAATCTAATCTTGCTGGTGTGTCATCACCTCTGAATCGTGTCTCTTCTTTAACCCACTGCGTCATTACATTATTCATTGCTATATTTAACAATTTAGTGCCCCACGAATCTTCGCTGCCTCCTGAGTCCCATTCCTCCCAGTTCACCTCTTTACAATTAAAGTCACCCATTAGGATTATATTGTTGCTTTTCTCGATCACTTTCTGTAGATAACTAACCATGTCTGACAACATCTCCTGGTATTCATCGTCATTCCATGCTCTCGTGTTAGGGGGAACATATGCTACTGCCATATCTCTCTTACCATTCTCCCCAGTTTCTAATTTCATATTTATCGCTTCAACCCTGCCCTCTACCATTTCCACAGTATCTACATTTATATTGTCCTTCACTGCTATCATCACTCCTCTCCCAATTTTTTCTTTTCTGTCTCTTCTCCATAATTTGTATTTCCCACCTCCCATATGAATATCAATATCTTCTTTCAATTTAGTCTCTACAAAGCACATAACATCAGGTTCGTGTACCCTCAAAAAATCATTGCTTTCTAACCTTGCCGATATTAGTCCATCAATGTTTGTGTGCGCCACTTTCAAACTTTTGTCATCATTTTTTATACTCTCATCTCTCCTTCCCTCCGTCGGTACCACTTTCTCAATTTCTGGTCCATAACTCTCCAATAGAACTCTGTCTTCTCGTTCTCCGTTCGCTGTTCGGTTTTTATCTTTGCTTCCTTTACTAACTCCTTTAATTTAGCTCTTTCCTCTTCATTTGCATCTCTCCTAATCCAAACATTTTTAAACCCCACTTTATCTGACAATTTCCACGTTCTGCTTATGATTTCATTCACTATTACTTGAGACTTAAACTTTACTTTTTAAGGCCTTGCCCCACCATACTCATACTTTCCTAACCTAAACACTTCTTCAATCTCTTCTTGGGCGTCCTTGTTTCCCTCCATAACCAGTGATATTATTTCTTTAGCCTTGCTCAGTTCCTCTCTCTCTCTTTCAGATCTTACTGTCATTCGTTTTTCTTTTATTCCTGAGATTATCACACATTTTTTCTTATCTGCTACATCCCTGACCATCGATTCTCTACTTCTTAGTACTCTAACCACTTCCTTCTCCACTTTTTCCTTGCTTTGTTGTTCTATGATCTCCTTCAAATTTACGTTTCCTTCTTCCTTTATTTTCTTCCATCCCTTATGTTGCTCCTTGATTTCCTGAATATGCTCATCTTGCCTCCTCGTTTTTGATTCGTACTCATCTAGTTTACTTTTTATTCTGTCCCTTTCTTCTTCCAACCTCTTATTCTCCCTCTTGAGCTATTTTATTTCATGTGATGCGGACTCATTACTCACCTTTAATTCTGTGACTTCTTTTTCTTGTTCCTCACTACGTGTGTTAACTTTTTCCAGTTTACTCTCTAGGACTTTGATCTCTCTCTCCTGCTCTGAGGTCCGTTCCTGTAACTGTTTAATTACTTCCCATACCTTTTTTAACTCCTGGACATTCCTCTCTGCCATTTTGTCTACTCCTGCTACTCTTGTTTGTTGCAGCTTATCACTTCCTTTACCAACATTTTCTTCGGAGAAGCCCACAAATTCCCCCTCGCCAGTTGTAAACAATCTTCCGTCTCTCTCTGCCATGATACAACCATATGGAAACTTACTTTTTCGCTTAGTCTTGTATTTTTTAGGGCTGAAACTTGCTTTTTTTTTTTTTATTTTTTTTATAGCTAATATCCGACGGGACCACCACTCACGCATTCAACCACATAATCGCAATAGGCTGTCTCCTTTTCGCCGCTGGTTCAGTGATTATTTCTCTCGATCCAGGAGCAGCTTTGACTCCGACTCTCTCCACGACACGTGTGTGGCTGTATTTGTGTTTTGGTGAATAGATGTAAGTGTTATGTCAATGGCATAGGAAGCTATATGTATTTGTGGTGTGTGGGGTGTGGGCTTGTCAAGCATGTATAGATTAAAGAGTGTAGGGGACAAAACAGATCCTTTAGGGATGCCGTTTTTGAAGTTTCTGATGTGTTATTGTGCATGTTTGTGTTGAATAATTTGTTTGTGAAATTGTGGTGGGGATGGCATCAAAAGCTTTGCTAATGTCTAGTGTGACTAGGAGTGTTCTGTACGGTGGCTGAGCTGAATTGATGCCATTAAAAACTCTTTGTGTAAGGTCTGTAAGAGGAGAGTTTGTGGAGCATAGAGGCCTAAAACCTTGTTGTGATGGGGCTTGGGGTATGTGAGATGTTACTAATTGTAATACCAGTTGTTCAGTGATTTTGAAGGGGATGCAGAGGAGTGTGATGGGGTGGTGTGAGGAAGGTAATGTGGGGTCTTTGTTGGGTTTGGGAATAGCGATGATAGCATCATGCTTCCAGATGTTTGTATTATGTTGTGTGAGTAGCTGTAGTTTGATTTGTTGGTGAGTGCTTGTATGCCTCGTGGTCCAAGATGTTTAAAGTGTATGTTGCCTGTGTTGTTTGGGCCATAGGCAGATGAGTGCTTAAGGTTGCTAATGAAGTTTTTCATCTGGTTGTAAATGAAAGGTGCAAAGTCTGGGTCTGTGGGGAACTGTCTCTTGCATCGGATGACACTTTGGTCATCACGATTGGGGTTTAGATGGCTGACATGAGAAAAGTGATTGATGAAAATGTTTGCTTGTTGTTTGAGGGTATGGTGACTTGTTGAGATGGCAGTGTGTGATTGTGTAGTGTTATTGTTGGAGAGTGTGATGCTGTTTAGTGTTTTGTAGAGTTTATTGGTGTTTTGTTTGTGATCAAGTGTTTGGAGATAATTATTCCAGTTTAGTGTTTGCTGCTCTGATATGTTATTGTTTATTTGAGTGTTAAGTTCATGTATTTGTTGTATGGTGTCTTGTGTTTGGGGTGTTGGGGAGTGTTGTAATGTGTCGCCTTGACTGATGAGGCCTTGAATTTCTGGTGCGAAGTTGGGATTGCGTATCTTTCTGTTGCCTCAAGGCATGTGCCCTTTGTCAGTGTTTTGAATAATTGTATTGGAAACGTGCACTGCGGTGTTGATGTTTATGATGGGTGTACTGTTTAGTGTTTCAAAGTGATGGTTCTGTTTCATTTGTGAGGCCTCCCAGTTGGCTACCTTATAATTAGTGTATGTGTGTCTGTGGCCAGCTGGGGTGATTCTGGTTTTGGTAGTGATGATGAGGGAAGGTGGTCAGAGCCAAGGGTTTTGTCCACTCTCCAGGTTGTTGTGGAAACGAGGTTTGGAGAGCAAAAGGTGATGTCTGGGGATGATGGGAGGAAGAGAGCTTGATATGGGATATGGATATGTTGATGGACATTGTTGAAGATGAAAAGATTATCTGTTTGGGATTGTAGTACCAGCCCTCTGTCTGTGTCAGGGTTGTTGACATGCCAAGCTTGCCTGTGGTTGATGGGTCTGCTTGATCAGACTGAGTGGGGTTACACAGCAATAACTACAACAACTGTCTTCTTTTATGTTTCGTGCAGTGCTGTGCTGCATATCACTTCAGTGTGGGTGTACACCATGTATGTGCATAAACCCACACAGCCACCCCACACATACACATGGACATTAGGTCCAATATACCTCATTCTTAACTGAATGCTTTTGGCCTTGATGTTTTTTTTTTTTTCTGCTCCTCTCACATTTACCCACTTATTTCTCTAAACCTTTAATTGTTTCACTGGGACTGTTCTTTTTTAGGCTCCAATAGTGTCAGGGTAACAATATTGTTTCCTACACAGTCAGGTTAAAGAATGATCATAATCTTGACTAAAAGGAATATTAAGTTTTCATCTGCCCATATCCGATATGCTGATATTAACAGAAAAATTTGGTACTGTAGCGGGAGAAAATGCAAAAATCAGTGATATATCAATTCAGCGAATACTCTAGCTGGAGCCTTAGCTTTGTAGTCCATTATCTTGCAGTAGACTGCGAGATGATGCTGATTTCATGTGTTCGGCATGTCGGGGAGAACAGGTGGAGATTGTTAGGCGTGAGAGGGTTGAACTTGCAGGTGAGTCTCTTGAGTGTGTGGAGGAGTTTTGTTATTTGGGAGACATGTTATGTGCCAGAGGTGGGGCTGGAGTTAGCTTGGTTGCTAGGGTGAGAAGTGGTTGGAAGAAGTTCAGGGAGCTGTTGCCTTTCCTGACATTGAGAGGACTCTCCTTACGTGCTAAAGGGTCTTTGTATGCAGCATGTGTTAGGAGTGTGATGCTGTTTGGTAGTGAGACCTGGGCAGTAAAGGAAGAGGATATTCGCAGGTTTAAACGTACAGAAATGACAATGATTAGGTGGATGTGCAGTGCGTCCCTGC
>JAGKTI010002494.1:0-12125 GCA_018397915.1 Birgus latro
AAAAAAAATGAGGGAAAGTATCTATTGAGCAAAAATACCGTAACACCCTCATCATACTTTCCCACCCCTGTAAACAACATCAGGTGACAGATGGCTGGAGATACAGACGCCAGAATCACACCTAACCTGCCGTATCATCCTCTAAACACCCTAGCGGCTATCACACACTATACGGTACGAGGATTATTTTCACCCTAGCCCTAAATCACCCTAAACATTATAAACAATACTCTCAGAAACTACAAGGATGATTTTCACTCGATAAATCACCCTTCTATTGGCCATCACTAACCTAAAATTAAACGTTACTGAAACTTAAATTCTATCACTCTTAAAAATAACTGTCCCAAGATATATTTAGGATCCTGACCTTTCCCATAAAGCTGGAGATCTCAAACCGACCCTTATCCGACACTAAATCATCCCAACTTTCAAACTCCCGTGTCAGTTCGGCAGTTAGACCGTCAAGGAGCCGTCAAAAAAAGAAAAAAGAAGAAAAAGGCCCATGATTTAAAAAAGGAACATGGAGAGGACAACCCTTACGAAATACACTGAAAAGGATATTACAGCAAAAGACATATGGTAAATATAGTAAATGCAACTACTGTAGAAACTGAACCAAATACGTACACATGTCTACAGCTTAAAAAATAATAATAAAAAAACAGCGTACGATAACGAGGAGTAATCACTATCATTCTGGCCACGAAACCGAGATAAAGACAGAGATAGAGAGAGAGAGAAAGAGAGAGAGAGAGAGAGAGAGAGAGAGAGAGAGAGAGAGAGAGAGAGAGAGAGAGAATAAAGGAAGGGAGAAGAAAAGGACAGAAAATTAGGATGTTCTTCCTGTCCCCAGAGTTGAAAAGTCTCCCGTAACTCTTCCAACGACGAGAAAAGTCTTAACCAAATTTCTTTCCCGCTACTTCCACACAATTTCATCCATCTCTGAAATGGCTTCTTGTCCTCACAAGACTTTAAATCCGCCAGACGACGTATTTTATATTTCATTCTTCCTGCTCAAGCCTAAAGAGAATGAAAACTAGGGGGATTTGCTGTTCAATAACCTCTTCACTTATAGATGTCCTAAGATGGGTGAAGTTGTCTGGTCGCCTTTCCCTGAGCGGCACCGAGCAATAAACCCCAACTCCCACTTAAATGGGTTACACCTTCAATAACCCTTCACTTTTTGGTCCTTTTTAAGCTGGGTGAAGTTGTCTGGTCGCCCTTCCTAACCCTCACGGGAACGGGCCACCTCCGATTCAAAAGCCTTAACCTACCCTAGCCACGACTACTAAGCGCCTACTGATGTGGCTACCATCCACTGTAGTAAATGGTTGCTCGAGTTACCGTAAAACCACACTGCTTGTCATTCTGTTCGGTCACTTGGAGGCAGCACTTCATCGAGGGTGTGGATGCTGTGCGCCGTACCTAGCATGAAATTAATAAACCAATGGAATTGTCAAAACAGTCTAACGCCACAGACAACAAAATTTACTTCAACAAATTTCCACATAAACCATCCCAAACAATTTCCAACTCTTATAAGTGAACTACGGCAGCCAAAATGCAATTAAACTATTCCCAGTAATTTAATAAACCCCTGTGAATTATCACACAAAAATCTCAAATGACAGACGACACCAAAATAATTCGTTAAAATCATCCAACAGCACGGCCGCAAAAAACAATTATTCACAAACTATTTGGCAACAAGTGAAATACATTTAATTTAAACCGGCCGGCATCCCTACCCCGACCTTGATATAACAAACGCACAGGTACCGGTTATATAGGGGTGAAGCATTACATAATTCAGATATACAAACACAAATAGCGATGATACAATTAAATGCTCTGTTTGCCCAGCACTGTGCGTTATATATTGTGTTGTAAGCGTCGGAAGATTAAATATAACAAAGATATTTCATCATACCGTGGGAAGGGGGGGATATAACAAAGCGTATCATAGAAAAACTGCCGAACAAATTCAGCTTATTCGCAACAACGCTGCGTCAGCATTTATGACGTTATAATACGGTACAGTATTACACGATGAAAAAACATACACTACGCGTTACGGGAGAATATAGCGAAATACAGAGTAATATAAATGTTACCGTATATAAACAAGATTTAATACGTATGGGTAGCAATGTCTTAGCTACAGCATCTTTCGTTTTCTCAAATAAGCTACGTTCATTCTTCAGTATAGGCCCATTCAAGTCAGAGTTTTCTACGATACAATACTTACCGTAAAATACCACACAACTGGCGAGATGAAAAACTCTATTTAACCAGTACGAGGCTAATTTGTTTATGCCAGAATGTTATGTTGGGGTACAGAAACCAATCATTATTTACAGGCAGGTTAAATTTCTCTTGTATTTATTCCTCTATAATTTACTAAGACACAAGACAAATCGCTAGTTATCATACTTTAAATCTACAATAATTTTTCGTAGTATATATTAAAAATAATTCATCCCATCATCCTTTCCCACTCTACTGCAAGATGAGGAAATAAAAATAATACACATAAAAAAATAAAGGCAAATGTAATACTAGGCTATCAGAGTGATTACACCTAGAAGTTTATGCCGCACTTCAAAATATTACCTTATCTTCATTAACATCCATCAACCAGGTACCATCACAGTAAGATATAAAGAGAGACTGCAAATAACTGACAGGCTAATACGGCATTATTATTATTACTCTAATTATACCAAGAACTGACTATCTCTCCGGCAATATTACAGCATCTATAATCATATCTCACACTCGCTCTACTGCTTCAGAAAAAACAAAACACAAGCCGTGGCAATTACAACGAAAGTAATCATAGCGAAATAAATAGCATTACAGGGAGCCTACCCCGTACTTAGCGATGAAGCAATTTCAATGAGAGTAATTTTCAGCTATTACAAAGCAACAGATCATAAATATTACAGCAAAACAACGCCTCAAAACAACGGTGAAAACAAGTCAAGTGTGAATTAGAGGAAAGGTGAAAGTTTATGGATATTGAAGTTTCCTTTTTTCAACTGCAAGGAATATTTATACTGGAAAGTGAACTCGTTTTTGTCAGGAGAGAGAGAGAGAGAGAGAGAGAGAGAGAGAGAGAGAGAGAGAGAGAGAGAGNAAGTGTGAATTAGAGGAAAGGTGAAAGTTTATGGATATTGAAGTTTCCTTTTTTCAACTGCAAGGAATATTTATACTGGAAAGTGAACTCGTTTTTGTCAGGAGAGAGAGAGAGAGAGAGAGAGAGAGAGAGAGAGAGAGAGAGAGAAACAAAATCGCGGTAAACGCAACGTACCGGTACCCTACTAAATAATAAATAATAATAATAATAACAGAGAAAATTAGGAACACGGAGGAACAGTAGCAAGGACGAGTTACTGACCAGACGCAGAAAAAGTGACAAAAAAGTAACCTCCTCTGAACTAGCCTACCCCACGTCCTTGAAGAGTCACGCGTATTATAGCATTATGTCCAAGGAGCAAAAAACAGATCGTTACTCCTGCTGTGTTGTACATCTTGTAGTACAGGACGAGCAGTTCTAACTTCACAACGATGACGTATGTATTTTTTTTAGTGCTACCTTCAGTTGTTGTTTTTGTTATTTAAGCTTAGAGAAATCGGGTACTGAAGAGGTTAATGATGTGTTTTAACCCAGCCGCTACAGATAGTTTCTAAAAAAAAAAAAATCAAACAGGAAAAAAAGGAAAACACAGCCATAGGATTCGGGGGGTCAACCACTTCGCTACGATGACGCCCTTTTCTTTGTATACCAACTGCTCGCATATGATTATATTCGGCCATGGGCAGAACAGAAAGGTTATGGAGTGTGATTCTAACCTTCCCAAAACTTAATGATGCCGCCCCTATGTTAAATAAATAGCCTAGACTGGTGGCAGCTGCAACACACAGTAATTATGGTTTCCTCAGGCTCAATAAGCTAAAATACCGGCTCTGTACCGTAAGCACATCGTTATAAGAAAAACATGGTATACTGCCTTCTGTTATTCAATACCGAAAATCAATGCCTTAACAAAACAAGTATTCCGTACTCCCATACAGGCATCAGTACCTAGTGTATTACGACGCAAATTACCCCCCTCCCCCCCCCAAAAAAAAACCACTCCCCTATGGGTTACGTTAAGTTAGGCTGAGCATAAATGAGTTTTGTCAAGGTGAGTGCCTAAGCCCAACTTCATACAGCATTCTAGTAAACCTAACCTCACTCCTAGCGCTTCTGTTGTGGTTAATTCCGGTAGAATAAAAATACAATGGTACAGGTACCGCACCAAGAATTTTAATCCGAAATATAGTATCAAACATTCAGGTCTGGTGTAAGAGATTCTATAGTACAGTAACTCATTCACTCCAAGGTCGTAATTTTTAGTATAAGTACCGCTGCCTGACAATTTTAGTTTGCTTACTGGAGGTTTTGCAGACAAGGGGGTCACTGGAGGCTATAAGTAACCCAACCATCCTACAAGTCATTAAAATCGCCAACAACCATCAGGAATGAAATAAAAAATACGTGGTGGGATTGAGAGACTTAATAAAGACACTACTCTTCATATTGGCCACACCACTTTAACGCACCCCACTCTGCCCTTTCCATCTTACTACTGGGCCGTCTGCTTCCACCTCTCGCTCTCTCTCAACGTCAATTCTCACCCTGTCCAATCATTTCACCCAACATAAAGAACTTACGCACTTCATTTCCATCACTGCCATTCTCTTCCCATGCCTACAATATTAAAGGTCCAAGACTCACGGCCATATATTCCAATTGGCCCCCACTTCCAATCACAGAACGTCTTCCATATTTAATTCCTGCTACTTTAGACACTCTTATACTGCTTAAGAAGGGCTTTTCCAACTAGCCTAGATGGCTTAGACACCGGTATGGCCTTCAACAATAACTCCTTTATTGTGAGATTTTCCTGAACTGAATATGACCGTCTGGAAATAGCATAAACTAATAATAATAATAATAATAATAATAAACGTATCGTTCGCATCGCATCGTTTTTATAGACTAAAACATGGTTGTATGCGTCGGCCTTGTCACTTCATGGCGGCACTCCAGGCTGCTTGATGTGTGGCAGCCTTCCTATTCAGTCGCTTATCCCTGAAGTCACACTCTATGGCCTTGGGCCAGGTATTATTCGGTCTGCTTCTCGCAACCCTACCCCCGACGTTCACGCTTCTCACTTTCCGCACCCAACTGCCATCTTCCATCCTCTCCACAAGCCCAGACCATCTCAACCTGCCCCTCCTCATTACAGCACCAATACACTCCAGTCCCATCCTTCAACTCTTCAATCGTAAACCTAACCCCCCTCCGCAGGCCTCGCATTCAAGGACGCACAACACATCCCTCTAATCATTGCCATTTCTGTACGTTTGTGCCTAAGAATATCCTCTTCCTTTACTGGCCAGGTCTCACTACCATACAGCATTACACTCATAACACATGTCGCATACAAAGAACCATTAGCAGGGAGGGAGAGCCCTCTCAATGTCAGAAGAGGCAACAGCTTCCTAAACTTCCTCCAACCTCCTTACCATAACACCCTAATAAATATCACAAGTAAATAACTAACTTATGCTTTGCAGGCCCTACTTCAATCCTGACTGACTTCTGATTCGGAAGTTTTCAGTAACTTACTTTTTTTTTATTTTTACTCTGGTGGGACTTAGTTTACGAATATGATTGCAGTACAATACTTTCAAAGTGGAGCAGCTATACCGGAAGTACGGCAGACAAAACTTAGCTACTTTGTTCTTAGAGATAACAGCCACAAACCAGTTCCTGTCACATCAAACCAGAAAATGTATTTCAAAGTTATCTAGAATTTAGCCGAGGAAATAGTTACCATATAAGGACGTGAGAAATCTAGACTCCTGTATCCCAGCCAACGAGACTATTTATATTCAGTTTCAGGCACGGAAAACCTATTCAAAGTAGCAAAGCAACTTCAAAGAGGCCATGAAAGCACCCAAAGTTAACATATCTCCCTTCGTCGGTACTCAAGGGAACCAGTACGGCAAAGTAGCTACAAACCCACACGGTAACTTCAACATGCGTGCTCCGTGGCGAAAGAGGCGCTAAACCAAAGGAGCATAATGCTGGCATTAGCGAAAACTGTCAAAGCAATAGATATTTAAAGTAACGTCAAAGTAACAAGATATACGTTCAGAGTGGCGCCAAAGTAACGATGCATTCAAGGATACAGGGAACTTTTACATGTCTGTTCCGCATCGACGGGAACCAAAGTAGCACAAGGATATATTTGTGTCGTAGCCTAACAAAAAAAACAAAAACGCCATATAACAAATAAAAATGTGTCCGTAAAGTAACAATAGTATCCCCAAAAAGTAACACCAGGAACATGTACGCGTTTGCTCCGTAGCGACAAGTTACCGTTACTGTTTATGTTAGTCTACAAAATTACGGTGAAAAGTGTGCCAAAGTAACAATGGCGACGTTCAGAATATCATGCAAGTAGAAAAAGAGTAATTCACGGTATCCAAAATATTTAAGTAACCTGTACGTGCGTGTTCCGTAACTCAGCACCGATGTAAACCACAGTTGCATAAAATTAAGGGCAACGGTAACAAAAACTAGCAAAATACATTCACAGTACCACAGTATTAAAGTATCCGGCAGAGTTCCGCAGAGTGTTAGGCTATCCAGTAAGTAACAAACAGGAACTTGGTATGTGCCTGTTCCGTAACTTTCGGGTGAAGTAAACCAAACTTGCACGAGGTAAAACGATGGTAGACACAAGTTTACAGTATAGCACCAATAAAATAAACGGCAAATCACGATATCCACAATAAGGGAACAACAAAGGAACATGTGAAGTTTACGTGCCTGTTCCGTAGCGTCCCTGGGCAGGTGACGGACGAGCAAGTAGCGACCGTTGTGGAACTGCCGCTTCAACTCGTAGATCCTCCTCTTAATGGCCTCCTCCTCGTCCACCTCCCAGTTGTGGCCGTTGCTGGACTCGTTCGGGGGCGTCGGGGAGGAGGTCGGGTCAGAGGTCGAAGTCTCGGGCCAAAAATGTCCTCCAGTCGTTACGCTGACCATGGAGTAGTTAGTGTAGAGCTGCATGCCGTTGGAGGGCAGCTGGGCGTTGATGGGCGTCGTGGTGGAGCTGGCCGCCATCTTGGTATTCCGTTGACACTAAGGATCACTCGAAATATATATTGGGGATTCTTTCTTAGGGGGTCACTATTTTTTTTTTTAATTCCGAGGTTTTGATTGAGGGATGGTACGCTCTCCCACTCACGACCACGTCTGGATACACACTGAACTCGTGGTCCGCCTCCTCCCTCCTCCCTCCTCCCGAGTTCAAACAGTGAGTCGCGCGGGATGAGTCCTCGCCGCTGATTGGTCACCCTGCCAGCCCGGACTCGAGATGGGCCAATCACAAGCCGCTTCTTTCGTCCTCTCCCGAGGATTCATTCAACGCACGTAATCAACAAGTGGCTTCTTTTTAACTCGTGTTTTCTCCATTACAGACAAATTTCACAATATATATAATGTTACAGTCGAATAGATAAACCATTTCTCCATAGATCAGCCATTAAACTAACACGCAGAACCGGTTATTTCGGCCTGCCGCGAAATAAAACAGCCGCCTAACTTTCACTGGCGTAGCTCTCTTACTATTGGCGGGAAATTTAAGTTTCTGTCACGTGGTTAGTCGACATACGCCGAAGGTTATTTAACAAACCTTTAATTTCCCACGGGTTATTAGGAGCTTAGCGTGGATATTTAAAGCAATATGAAGTAAATGAAAGGAAGGCAGAATGCCGAGTTGTATTCGTGGTAATTTCGGAAGACAGTAAACAAACGCCAGAGGGAATTACTGACAATGATGATGGTAGTCCCGTGGGGAAAAAATAATTCTCCCACGGATTCTCACTTCCCTCTTTCCATACCTCCCTCTCTCTTTGTATGCCTCTTTTCCATTCCCCCCTCTCCCTTTGTATCTCTCTCTCTCTCGCTCTCTCTCGGGGACGTCGTGTAACAATCTATTCTCACGATTATCACCCGTTGTCTCTAAAAACGTTTTGTATAGAAGGCGTTTCCCTACAACTACCACCATTACTACTCATACTTCACTTTATTTCGGGTAACGTATGGAAGGACAAACGCATAACGAACAGCATATAAAAAAAGTGGAGCGAATGTCAGCGGGAAACGGGAAGATAAAAGCAATATATGGCGTCCCTACACCTTTAAATTCAAAACATGCTCCGCGCGCCATCTGTTGGGAGCCGCTCACACTAACCGTCGCACCAACCCCGCATAATCAAATAATACCTACATATTCGCTTATTAATCAACCTATAATCAATTTAGCGCTATGACGTGAATAATTATAATTCATTTACTCATCCCAAACTATCAAAATGTCAAACTACAGACGATAATCGGTAAAAATGGACGAGTGTATTATCCGCTGTCTATTATGAATGCTCGCCTAGTCTACATATCCCAGTGATTTAACTTTTTAATGAATGAGAGCACACTTCATGTATGGAAATGAAGGCTATACATTACCCTTTCAGTTATAAGCTAATAGTCGTTGAAACACTACGTAATATGGGGTAATTCTGAAGGCTGGTGTATCGGGTGTATTGATGAGTGTTATACATGTATGTTTGTTTACCTGCATTAGTCATTTACGGAAAGATTTACCGGTTTACTGGCTTTAATTTACAAGCGTGTTTGCATCACTATTTACACTTGTTCCTATATTTACATGAGCCGTATTTTGTACTGTGCTTTTTATGCTTTTTTCTGAATAAACGTATATTTCGTTTGTTTAATCTACTTATCAATAAACAAACATTATCTGTACTTATGTTTATACCGTTGCGTTGCTGTGCTGAATAGCGATATTGTTACTAAAAATCAGCTATTATTATTATTATTATTATTATTTATTATTATTAGTCATCACTGTATTTATTAATATTATTACTACTGTTATTTTCGTAGTTGATATTACTTTGGAGCTGCTGTAAACACTGGAATTATCGATGTTATTGTTCGTATACGTGTTATTGCTATTGATTGTTGTTGTTATTGTTGTTGAGGTCGTCATAGCAACCACTTAACCTCTGCAATAATCGCTTGTCAGTAGAGTTCGTTCAGTTCCTTTGTAAGCGTGTGGATTTTCTTAGGCTTTCGGTCAGGGAGGACACACACACACACACACACACACACACACACACACACACACACACACAGTACAAAAGTTACTCACCTATCACCGTTACAAATCAATCACATCACGGTTCCCTCTAGCACAATACAAAACCTACGTACCCACCACACTCCCTGTATCGCCTGTACCCTTTGTATCACCCTACCACAGCTACAAAAATCTACCATCTACCCCATCTTCCTTTTACCCCTTCGCTAGAGCTGACATAATCTATCCATCATTCACACCTGTCTGTCATTTAAATCACTTTCTCCTTCACGTGATACCTGGCCTGATTATCCGTCCCATTTACGCCGTGTCGAGGTGCGATAGAAGGTGATCATCCTCTCATTAGCGGCAATTAACACCTGGTAATTGCCTCGTCATTCACTAAGCCAATCACCCATTACCAGGGCTAATTATCAAGCCCAAACTGTCTCTCTAAATGACGGTCAGTAGCGATTAATTTCACTTGGAAGGCTTCTTTTCTATATTCTATACTCCTTTCAATCAAACTTGGCCTAAAATTACCCTCTCTCCATACCAGCTATTAAACTCCAATACCTGATTAACACCAGAATACGATGCTAGTCACGAAGAAGTGCTGTGGAAAGAAGGTAGGGTCGTAGCAAGGGAAGACAATTTGTGGCAGGTAAATATGAAAGTCGTATATTACCTGTGTGGGATTGTCTTCAGGTGAGAAAGGCGTCATACTGAAGGGGTTATACACTATCTTCAAAACCATACCTTTTTCTCATTAAATTTTAGCCGATGTGAGAAAGAAAGAAAGAAAAAGAAAGTATTTAAGAAAGAAACAAACGCCTAAGCCAAAATAATCGTCTGGAAACACTAAAACAAATAAATAAACAAATAAACAAATAATGAAGTACTGAGGCTGAAGTGGCAAACCCCCTCACGGTACCGATAACTCTAGGACGGTATTGCATTCCAGGTATCGCCGGGTAATTAAACGCACCTGTGTGAATTAAACGCATCTAGTTATTGTCACCTCCAACCCCTTCACGGCGGGCACAACTCTAGCCCTCTGTTCCACCTGACCAAAGACGATTTTTCTCATCAGGGCAGGTGAGTTCCGGTCATTGCCACCTGAGCATACCTGAGTGTTGATGTCCTTGGCTGAGGTCAGTAGTGATGTCAACCAACCCCCTCCCTACCCCTCCCTCCCCTTCACCTTCTTCCCCCCCTCTTCCCTCCCCCTGTCATACCTCTCCTCCTCCTCCTCCCTCTGTCATGCCTCTCCTCCTCCTCTTTCTCCTTCTTCTCCTCCTCCATTCCACCTGTGCCATACCTTTGATCCCACCCCCCCCCACACATCCCTTTCCTTTCCCCTCCTCTTTCCCTTCCCCTCCCCCCCCTCTCTCTCTCTCTCTCTCTCCCGGCCAGTTCCCAGTAACCTTCAATGCCTCGTCCTTCCTTTTGTTGTCCTTTCCTTGTTCCTCAAGATTAATATCGATAGTTCCGTATCAACACACACACACACACACACACACACACACTATTTCCCCTGCCACTTCCCATCCCACTTATACAATCACACACACACACACACACACACACACACACACACACACACACACCATTTCCCCTGCCACTTTCCATTCCACATATAAAATCACACACACGCACATAAAATACACAATATTTCCACTACCACTCCCACACCACTATTATAGATACGCGCACACACACACACACACACACACACACGCTATCTCCTCTACCACTCCCCTCACGTACGTCATGATAAAGCAGAAAATAAAGACGGCGAAAAAACGAACTGGCCAAGAAATAAAGGAGGAGAGACAGGAAAAGCGTATGTGAAAAAGACCAAGAAATAAGATACCAGCAATAAAGGACGCTAAATAAAGAGGCGAAAGACCATGAAATAAGAAAACGGGGATAAAGAAAACTATATTGAGTGAAAAAAAATAAAAATAAACCCAGAAAATAATACACAAGAGATCAGGCAAGCAAAAAAAAAAAAAAATATTAATAAAAACAGTAAACAAGAAAACAGATAATCAATAAAGCAAAATGAAGTGACAGAGAAACAAGAAAAAAGATAACCAAAAACAGGAATGCTAAATCAAGTGAAAGAAGAAATAAATAAATAAAGGAGATAATGGAAAGGAAAATAAAGGAGAAAGGGGGAAAAATGGGGACCAATAAATAAAATAATAAAGTTAAATAAAGGAAATGACGTAATAAAGCAGGATAAAATGAAAAAAAATATCCTGTTATAACTTTTCTCACTATAATACCTGGCTATGATCCTCCCTGCCACAAACTGCTTCACTAACTGCCTATCAACTCCACCCAGCCTCATCCCGAAGTTCACCCCTCCTATATATCAATCCCAGGGCCAAACAACACACCCCTTAATCCCAGAGTTCACCCCTCCTATATATCAACCCCCAAACAACACACCCCTTAATCCCAGAGTTCACCCCTGCTATATATCAACCCACCAGTGCAAAACAATACCCCCCCTCTCATCCCAGAGTTCACCCCTGCTATATATCAACCCACCAGCGCCAAACAATACGCCCCCCTCATGATTGGGATAACTCTTGGGATTTATTTAAGTAAACCCCAGACGATTTTATTAAGCTGTGTGGGTCATAGGAGCCGAGGTGGTGATAATTCTCTCTCTCTCTCTCTCTCTCTCTCTCTCTCTCTCTCTCTCCTGCAGTCCTTCATTCCACACAATACAGTCTATGTCAAAAGGTTCATCTTCAGTGACCGCAACAAATATTACTTTTTAGCCATACTGTTTTGAAGATTCCCTAACACATCCTCCTATGCGACTTATCCTGAACATTTCACCAGTATCTTCGTAACAGTAATAATAATAAAAGATATGTG